>JAYESA010000007.1:63413321-63673321 GCA_036927795.1 Iris macrosiphon
TAATGGTTTAGCTAGTTAAGGTTTGAGTCTAGTTAGTGGTTCAATAGTGTCGTAGTTAAGTACTTGTTTAAGTAGTTGTATATATGCATTATTAGCTAGTAGTTAGTTATATAAATACTTGTTAGATTAGTAGATTAGTATGTTGGTATTGTATATAAGTATTGATTGTAAGTTAGTATTGTATACATGTATATAAATATTGATATGTATTATATGTTAGGTAGTTTGCAGTATTTAATAGTTTAGTTAATGTTAGAATAGTTAATGTATTGATAGTGAGCTATATGTTTTAGGATTTAATTTATCTTGTGATACCAAGGTAATGTCAAGGTATTGGTCGATACTCAAGATATTGGGTTTGAGTATCGAGATAGGTATGTAGGTAGTGAGATACGCTTTGGTTCAAAGCCAAGGTATCTGCTTTGCACTAGTTAGCTAAGATTAATATATGTATTGTCTTGTATATATATATATATATATATATATATATATATATATATATATATATATATATATATATAAATTAGCATTTTATATATCTAAAACTTGCGTATCCTATGATACTGTATTTTGTGTGTATCCTAGTATCTTAGATTAGCTAGTGTGGCCTAGTTACATAGTGTATGGACCTAATATCCTAGAGTTAGACTCATACAACCTAGACATAACTAGTTTGACCAAGTTTGACTAGTTTGACCTAGAATTGAACTAGTTTAACTTATTTTTATTTTAAAACCTTGTATTGATACAACATACCATATATAGGTATGTGTGATACCAGTTTGGGCATCGAGAGACACACCTTTCTTAGGACCTCAGGCGAATATATTTCTCTGTTAGTTTTTATTTCATAATAGTGTATATATCTCATGTTCTAGAACTGTATTCTTGATTTTGACATAATGGTTTCACGGACTGGTACTACATGGATCGTGTTAGTAGATGTTATCCCCTGCCTTGTTCAGCGGATACTCCTTCACATGTATTTTATCGTGTGAATTGGGTATTGATTATTTATATTTTGTATTCATACACTGCTCGTGTTCAGTGTACTTTTATTCATGTACACACACTGCTCGTATTCAATGTGCCCATATTCATGTTCGTAACGTGGCATGATTGGATCCATTGATATTAGTTGGGGATAGCAGAGTAGGAGTTGATTATGTGATCAAAGTATATATTATTGAGATGATTGACAGGTACCATATATATATTTTTGAGATAATTAGTTAATTAGAGTTGACCCAGACAGTGTTCTACAGCCGATGCTGCGGTGTAGGCTGGGCGTACCTACATACTCGTGACCGAATATTCAGTTGTGGGTCATGACATGATCTCCAGGTGAAGTCCCAACAGGAACCTCCTAGCTTTGTCTAATTCGGTTGCCACCATAGTGGGAGCAAACTGACTAAGTCTGCAGAACTCTACTGTAAGTCATAACGCGATACCGCGTCAAAGTATCTGGTCTGAAATCTTTTACTAAAGATAGCCCAAGGGATAGGTACTATTAGTAAAATCATATGTGGGGCCAAGTCTAGCAATTATTGTCGTACTACTAATACTTGCTCTCTAACTGGTACTCCAGCTGCTTCTAGAATAGCTTATGTATCATAAATCCATGCATCTGATGCAATTGCATCCTCGGTGCCATAAAAATATGAGGGTTGGAGGCGCTTAAAATTGCTTGCAGAGTTGTTGGCATGAGGTCCACCTATTTCCAAAGTCCCTTATATTGACTGAATGAGTACATCCTCTCAACGTCCTTGAGATACCAATAATTCTCAAAGGATACCAATAAGCACACTATTGTCTCTCCTACATCAGGTAATGGTTGAATGGGAGGTACTGGCTGGATCTGAGGTTCCTCATTTTAAACTGTCCTAGACCCGGTCCCAGAATGCTGAGGCTAAACCTTAAGAGTTTGTTGGGCATCAAAAATTAGCCCTGCTATTGGAGAAACTCAGGCTGGCTGATCAGAAGGACCAGGAATAATATCCTTAAAAGATAGAGATATGAGGATCATCAAGGGATGAACAAGATTGATCGAGGATCAAAGTAGAGTTGAATCAAGATCTCAGGGATATAAATTCGACACTGGAGGAGATCAAGGAGTAGTATGATTGAGACATCTAAAATACATTGGTAAATCCCCCATACCTCTGAACTTTCAGACCTGCATGGGCCGCCACTTAAACCGTATCATACCCCAGAACCAGAATACTGGAGAGCAGGGGCAGACAAAGCCAGCTACGTATACCAGAATACTCTATATCCCGAGATACGATCACGACTGGCTAGACATGTGAGGGTTTACACTACAATCCATCAGATAATCTTGGGTTAAGAATCCTAAGTGTCTCAATCTCAACCAAGCAACAACTTACATGATATATGATCACCAAACATATAATAATAAGTTATCCTAAATAATATATACACAGATGATCATGAAGCTAGTTACAAAATAAAAAACTAACAAGAGTACAATGTTACATGATCAGCTCTAGATATAGTCTAGAATATGCTTTACATGTAGGCCCGCAGGCTAGAATGTCAAGTCCCAAAAGAATCATGTACAAGATCAAGAGGGTGAGAAAGAAGAAAATCCACTCATATCCTCGAGTCCTCCTCATGTTCACCATCTTGAGAGAGAAAGTACGAGAGATCCTGCAATCATTTTCCAAAATTTGGCCACACAAAATCAATGGGGTCAGACCCCAAAATAACAAGTACCATAAGGAAGCCAAACTTATAAACTAAAATTAGCATAAAGAAAAATCAATAAGAAATAGCAGGTAAGGTAACAATTAAACAAGTACACAGGTAAAATAATAGTTAAGCAGTTCAGGAGTAATTAAACAAGGGAAACTCGAATCAGTACTCCGTTTACCATCTATAGATCAGCAGTTAATAAAATTAGGACAGGACTAGACTAGACTGGAAATCAACCGATCATGGTTTATGTCCTACGGCTTGCTATCATTAGCTAACTAGGGTTTCATGAGAGGCCCCAAGGGGTGTTTTGGATATTTTATATTGCTTGGAAGAGGTTTTATGACCAGCCATTAGAGGAGGAGAGAGAGTGTCCCTCATTTCATTTTTCCATTTCCAAATAGATCTAGATTTTCCCCCTTTTCAATTCCTTCATTCCCTCACCATTCCTCACCAAATTTCTAACCAAATTCTTTCCCTATTCATCAATTGAGGCTACTACAAGAAGGATCTATAAGAATAAAACAAGGATCTAGAAGGAGGAGGCCAAGATCTAGAAAGAGGAGCTATTTTCCATTTTTAAGATTTTTTTATTGGGAATCCATCTCTCAATAGGTATATTTTAATTTTTTCTCTTCTAGTAGACTCTAAATCTGAGATTTAACCATGAGAAACCAATCCACATGCATAGGCTACCCATAGGAATTGGTTTTAGGTTTATAGGACACCTATCGGGATATGATGTCGTGCAAGCCTGAATTTACGCCCACATAAGGCAACATCGTTAAAGTTATGGCTATCATCGAATCAATCGAGTAAGTAGCGAAGGGACCATGTTACAAACAATAATCCATCTGAGTATATAGGGCAAAGCTCGAGGCAGAGGTTCTCTGAATACAACGGCATCATTCCATACATTATATCCCTCTATACAAAAGCAGATCAAAGCAATCGATACGGCTCAAGGCATCGAAACCATATTTTCGGGTCTTGGCGATGAGGTACGCCTATCGCTTCCTCGGACGATCCAGCACCTGTGAACAAGCAAACTGTTGGTGGGTCAGCACTTTTGAGAAAGTACTGGTGAGTCTAAAATCAACTGAACAGAAGCAACATTCACTAAAACCAACACTAAGTAATCATGTGATAAAATATTTCATTACTAGTGGGCTTTCTAGTTTTACCTATGTTCATTACAAGCAGCACAGGAATGGAGTCATATTACTTCTTTCAAAAACATCTTTAAAAACATAGTTCATATTTGATTCATTCAAGCATTCAAGGCAAGATGATTATTCTACTATCAAAGTGTGCACAGCGTGTCTCGTGAGTTATACCCAAAGACTCTAGGGACAATGCACCATCTAGGTACTATACTCTATTAAGCCAACACGATAAACTATCTATATGCTTTTCGGTCCCAGAAAAACTCAGGATCGGTAGCGGTAATCCAGCTAACCAATGACTCATTTATCTGATGCTATTAGCAGTTGTGACTCATGGTTGCTCTTCACTAACATTATAGCAGCCGTGACCAAGGTTCAGCTCTTTACTAAAAGCCATTGTCTGACCGATGCAAATGCATAAAACACTATCAGATAAACTCTACGATGCAGATGATATGAACAAGAAGACCATCTATCTCTTCTTTTTTATCTCTGTGCGAACATGCCTCTCATTCTGAACAAGCTCAAGCACGATGTAGTTCTATCAAAACATAAGCGATATAGAAACATGTTTAAGCAATCTCTTACTCTTCTTTTTAGCATGGCAAGGTTTTCTATGACAAGCATTCAAGTTCTAATTAAACATGCAGTTTTATTAATTAGGCAACGGAAACGATAATCTTCTTAGCAACAAGCATTATAAAACTCATATTCATTATTAAGGTGTGCAAGAATCAGAGAACGAAGTTTCTGCCTACTCACCTAGATCAGTCATCTCCTGATTCAATAAGGAGCTCTTAAGGAAGATATCCTTTTTGAGTCATCAAATCGATATCTCTTGTACATAGTGCCGACGCGGAGCGGGGTACTACATACTTACCCACCAAAAAAGAGTTTCATCCTCGAAACTCAAGGAAAAACTTTTTAATTTCCAGAGCAGCGATAGTCCTCATCCCTCACCATCCTCAATCAAAAACTCTAGCAATCCAGAAGCACGAAAGCACAACTCTAAGCAACAAATCAAATCCAAAAAACTTTTGTACAACTTTGAGAATATCTATGGACTTATTGTATGGAACGCTCTACTCAATAACGATATCAATGCACACAAAATCGTCATCTAGAAGCAGCAGCGAAATGGGTGTAAGGCCAGAGGATCGAATTTCTCTGATACCAATTATGTCATGCTCCGATCCCGAAGGTCCCGACAATGCCCCAACCAGGCGGGAATCACAGTGCATCAGCGCTCCCGCAGGGCGTGTATTATCATTTTCTATCGGAACGTGATGCCATGCGAGCCTGGATTTGTACCCGCACAAGGCAATATCGTTAAACTTGTCGTAATCATCGAATCAATCGAGTAAGCAGCGGAGGGATAATATTGCAAACAATAATCCATCTGAGTATACGGGGCAAAGATCGAGGCACGAGGTTCTCTGAATACAATGGCATCATTCTATACATTATATTCCTCTATACAAAAGCAGCTCAAAGCAATCGATACGGCTTAAGGCATCGAAACCAGATTTTTGGGTCATGGGGATGAGGCACGCCTATCGCTTCCTCGGACGATCCAGCACCTGCGAATAAGCAAACTATTGGTGGATCAGTACTTTTGAGAAAGTACTGGTGAGTCTAAAATCAACTGAACAGAAGTAACATTCACTAAAACCAACACTAAGTAATCATGTGATAAAATGTTTTATTACTAGTGATCTTTCTAGTTTTACCTATGTTCGTTACATGCAGCACAGGAATAGAGTCATATTACTTTTTTCGGAAACATCTTTAAAAATAGAGTTCATATATGATTCATTCAAGCATACAAGGCAAGCCGATTATTCTACTATCAGGGTGTGCTCAACGTGTCTTGTGAGTTATACCCAAAGACTCCAGGGATAATGCACCATCTAGGAACTATCCTCTATCAAGCCAACACGATGAACTTTCTACATGCTTTTTGGTCCCCGAAAAACTCAGGATCGGTAGCGGTAATCCAGCTAACCAATGACTCCTTTATCTGATGCTATTAGCAGTTGTGAGTCATGGTTGCTCTTTACTAACATTATAGCAGCCGTGACCAAGGTTCAGCTCTTCACAAATAGGCATTTCCTGACCGATGCGAATGCATGAAACACTATCAGATAAACTCTATGATGAAGATGATATAAATAAGCAAATCATCCATCTCTTCTCTTTTATCTCTGTGTGGACAGGTCGCTCACTCTGAACAAGTTCAAGCACGATGTGGTTCTATCAAAACACAAGCGATATAAAAACATGTTCAAGCAATCTCTTACTTTTTTTTTAGCATGGCAAGGTTCTCTATGACAAGCATTCAAGTTCAAGTTAAGCATGCAGTTTTGTTAATCAGGCAACGAAAATGATAATCTTCTTAGCAACAGGTATTATAAAACTCAGATTCATTATTAAGGCATGCAAGAATCAGAGAACAAAGTTTCTGCCCACTCACCTAGATCAGTCATCTTCTGGTTCAACAAGGAGCTCTTAAGGAAGATATTATTTTTTAAGTCAGCAAATCGATATCTCTTGTACATAGTATCGATACGGAGCGGGGCACTACAGCAGCATAAGTAGTAGCATTAAGCAGCAGAAGCAGCGATAAGATACAGCAACAGCAGTGATAAGCAGCAGTAGGAATAGTGTGAAGCAGTGCTTAATGTTTAAGTTATAGATAAGCTAGTAGTTTATATTGATAAGTTAGTTATATATATTATATTGTTAGTAAGTTATATATATATATATATATATATATATATATATATATATATATATATATATAAGTACTAGTTAACATTGGTTAGTATTATTTCTAAATTACCTTGAGTTACATTAAGGTAATGAAAGTTGAGGTATCTTGGGTACAGCTATTAAATATCAAGGGGTATATTAGTATGGTAGTTTAGTATAGTATTATTATAAGTTTAAAATGCATGTTATTGTATAGTGAGGTATATGGGTAGTTAGTTATATGTTAGATATTGAATTACCTTGTGATACCAAGGTAATGTCAAGGTATTAGTTTATACTCAAGATATTGGGTTTAAGTATCAAGATGGGTGTGTACGTGGTGTGATACCGCATTTGGTTCAAAGTCAAGGTATCCACTTAGCATTAGTTTGGCTAAGAGTAATATATATATATATATATATATATATATATATATATATATATATATATATATATATATATATATATATATATATTATAGTATTTTCATATCTAATAACTTGCGTATCTTAGGATACGATATTTTGTTGGTATCCTAGTATCCTAATTTATCTAGTATAGCTTAGTTACATAGTGTATGGACCCAATATCCTAGAGATGGACTCATACAACCTAGAATAGCTAGTTTGACAAAGTTTGACCTAGAGTTGACCTAGTTTAACTATTTTGACTTAGAAATGGCTTTATGACCTAGAATTGAACTAGTTTAACTTATTTTTATTCCAAAATCTTGTATTAATAAAATATACCATATATAGGTCTGTGTGACACTAGTTTGGGCATCGAGAGACACACCTTGCTCAGGACCTCAGGCGAGTATATTTCTTTGTTAGTTTTTATTTCATAATAGTGTATATATGTCATATTCTTGAACTGTATACTTGATTCCGACATAATGATTTCACGGACTGGTACTATAAAGATCCTGTCAGGAGATGTTATCCCTTACCGTGTTCAACGGGTACTCCTTCACATGTATTTTATCGTGTATATCGAGTATTGATTTAGTGTACTTCTTGTTCACACACTGCTCGTATTCAGTATGCTTATATTCGTGACACATACTGCTCATGTTCAGTGTTCCCATATTCGTGTTCGTAACATGTCATGATTGGATCAATTGGTATTAGTTGGGGATGGGAGAGTAGGAGTTGATTATGTGATCAAGCCCCAGTGTATTTGTGTATATGTCGATTACATATCACACTTGTAGTCGAGTTACCATATTGTATTCGTGTTTAACCTAAATTGATCACATAATAAACTTATATTCCATGGCACATTAGTTAGATTTCAGTTATTCCTATTATATTATAGATATTCTATTGAATGTTCTTCATTCCAGTACATTGCCTGTTTACTCTGGTTTATTTTATTCTATTATTTAGATATCTTATATTATTTTCTATTATCTATTTTATATGCTCGATTATGTATTTAAAACTGCTTTCAGAGGTATGTACTTCGCTCCAATTCTGACTGAATATATTTTTTAGATGATTGGCTCGTAGACCAGTGTCCCACATACTACGGACCGCAGGATGGTGTTCTATTAGCGGATACTCCTGTAGACCAGGAGGACTTAGTACCAGAGCCTGAGGAGGTTTAGATTATTTTGGTGGACTTGTATTAGACTTTTATTGAGATTTATGGCATGTATATTATTTCAGTCTTATGGATTGTATTATGATTCTCTTTCTTTCGTTATTTCAATCGTGCTCTATCTTTCTTAGTTTGCATTATGATTGAGTATAGTTACATTTATGAGATACCATATTATTCCTCTGTTTGGAGTGGATAGGATTGACAAGTACCATATACATATTAGTGAGATGTTTAGTTAGTAGAGTTAACCCAGATAGCGTTCTACTACCGATGTTGTAGCGTAGGCTGGACGTACCCACGTACTCGTGCCCGAATATCTGGGTATGGTCATGACAACTGGCTTAGCATTCGACAAAATATTGAGCTTGTGCACCACGATCTGAGGGTCTAAACCCGACATATCTTCATAGCTCCAAGCAAAGACATTGATATATTCCTTTACAAGCTGTACCAAGGATTCGCGATCTTCACTGGACAAACTCTTGCTAATGAAGATGGGTTCGGTAGAGGATTTATTGCCCATGTCGACTTGTACTACTTTATCTTTAGTGGGGGGCTCTTATTGTTTGAAATGCATCTTTAACTAAAAATCTAGGCGTTGGACATATGGTTCTACTTTAAAGAGATTAGACGGCTGATCATCATCTTCCTTGGGGTGAGAAGACTCCATGTTGATGGAAAGTGTTTGTTTGAGCATATCTCCGATGCATATATCATATTTCCATGTAGAGGATTCTGAAGAGTGAGAATGCAATTCACCTTTCTCGTTTGAGCCTTCGAGAATTATCGGCGGTGTGACGTACTCTAAACCATGACCGATCCGTTGGTAGTAGGTCTCAAGCTTGCCTATGGGGACAAAGTGGCGTAGAGGTAGATGTCATTCTTTGCCATAATTTAAGCCTTTGTCGTACTTCGTGTTATATCCCAACTTTTACATAATGCGTTGGGCTTTTAAGCTGTAGTGGTATAGCTGCATTTTATCGATGTCGGGTTCTAATTCTTCTGTGAGGAGGTCTCAGTGACCTTCTAGCTTTCCGAAGATGATAGGTTTTTTACCCCTCTTTCTTGTTGGCACTAAATAGTAGATGCCTTCACTTGGAAGAATTCGATTTACTGCATAAGTGGTAATCACTTGTGTATGCAGTTGTAAACCTAGACAGTATTCTAGGAAATACATGGTACTCAAATATGCGATATCAGAGTAGTTCAAAGACATCCCTCTATTTAGAAAATAAGGTATCATCTCAATAGGGATTACATTATCAAAAGACGAAATGTAGGCACGAGCAGCCACATAATCTCCAAGCTCATCCACTTCGGGGTCTGCCTCAAGTGTTAGTGATAGTTTCAGAGGCTTTTTGTGAAGTTTTACCACCATGGGTTTAGATGCCTTCATAATGGGTGGTTCCTCCCTCGGGGGCCATCTTGGTCTTCCAAGGTTGGTTATAATAGGTTCTTGAACCTTTCTACAGAGCTTAACTACGAGAGGGGCGATGGTGTCGGTAGCACGAACTTTGAGGTAAATCTTTAGGGGTTCATCCAGTATTTTATCTTCTTCGGCTTTGTCATAAGAATCATTATCTACCTTCTCCTAATGGGTCTATTTGTATAAGACTAAGTCAGAGTAGTAAGCTTCGATCCCTTTAAAAGGATCTACGTCGGTGAATTTTGTCCTGACGACTCCTTCGTTGTCGACGTACTTCTGACATTGGTACAGAATTGAGAGCACAATCATATACTCGTGTATCCAAGGATCCCCTAGTAGGACGTTATAGGACACATCCAAGTCAATGACATATCAAGTCACTTCCGTTTGAAGGTCACCTATTTGACACTTTAGGCGGATTTTGCCAAGAGGGTAGCTCCTCCCTGTGTTGAAGCCATTGATGGTTGTGTTAGTCACTGCCAATCGGTGCATCGGGATTTCTAAGTTTTAGAGTAGACTCTATGGGATGATACTGAGAGATGACCCTGGGTCGATGTGCATCCAGTCCACCTTGATGACTCCGATATACCCTGTATAGTACAGAGGATGATCGTGCCTATTATTCTTCAGCAATATGTCCTACTGTGAGAACGTGATATTCAGGATTGTCTCCATCACATTGTTGCAGTGGAAACATGCAGCAAGATTTTTGGCTGGTGGCTTATATTGGGCCGGGTAAGAGTCAGTGTTCTACAACGTCTCACTCAGAGCGTCACGGGACTCTTTGGAGAGACAAATGAGCTCGAAGAGTGACAACTTTGTTAGAGTATTGGCACTTTGTGCCAATATGTCAAAGTTGTAGGGCTTGACTAGCCCTGGCGTTGTGTCCTTCCTCAAGGGTATGTCAAAGCAAACTTCTTTCTTCTTTTGTTTGTCCGTCGTAAGAGGCTGGGACAGACCTGCTTCCGATGCCACTGGAGCAGTCGGTACGGCGATTGGAGGTGCACTGTCCTCCAAAACTGGATCATAGTCGTGCAAGTAGGCTTGATCCGACGTAGTCACTCCTGCCAAGGCTTCATCGATCGAAGGAGAGACTATGTGACAGAATTTGGGAATCTTACCTTTAGACTTGGCGGTGGATGGCACTACTTGCTGCGTCATATCTTAAACGATGTCTGGATGAACCCATATGACTTTGCCTTACAGAGTAATAAGAGTTACTAGCATGGCTTCTTGGTTACGAGCCGGAGGGAGGTTAACGACCTCCATCGTTGCCCTTGGGATCGGGACAACATCATCATGGGCTTCTATTGATGAGAAGTCGCAAAATTAGAGGGATACCATATTTGCAGTGACCATCTTGTCCTCAAAGTCTAAGGTGAGGGATTTGGAATCGATCAACCGCTGGATATGTCTTTTCAACGCATAGTAGTCCCATATTGGATGGTGGATGTATCGGTAGTAGTGGCAGTACTTGGGGTCATCGACTTTATCTGCCTCTTTCGGACGTCTAATGTCGGGTAGTCGAAGATTTTTTTCCTTCATCAGTACATTAAAAATCTCTATGACATCATCATCATCGAAAAAGTAGGTCTCCTTCAGCTTTGGTGCTTTTGTTGGCTTCTGAGCAGCTGCAGACGAACCTTTGGATACATTAACGGTAAGGGCATGCTTCCCTTTACCGTTCTAGGCATTCTTTTATTTTTATTATTATTATTGTTGTTGTTGATAGAATGCTTTTTTCTATCATCGGCGTCGAGGATTTATATTCCCAGCGAACAGGCTTCCTTAACGTTCTTTTCAACGGTGCCAGAACTTAAGATAAATTCCTTCTATTCCACGAACGAACCAGGGCCTGTCCAGAGTATTATTGCTTGTAGTATGTTCTTCTTGCAAGTGTCTATCAACACAGTTTCAAAAGTACCAGAGGGAAGCCTTAACGCAGCATGTTGGAAGCATTCTAAGTAGTCACGTGCGGGCTCCTTCTCCCTTTGAGTGATATCAATCAGGGATGACATAGTCATGTCCATCCCCCGGTCATAGAATCGGGAGAAGAAGAGGCTTTGAAGGCCGTTGAAGGATAAAATACAGTTATCCGGGAGACTACAGTACCACTCATAAGCGACACCTGTTAATGCTATGACAAACAGCTTGGTGAGCAAGATGTCGTCTAGGGGTAAGTACCATGTCATGGAGTCAAAGTAGTTTATGTACTAACACGGCGATGTCTTCCCATCAAATTGGGTAAAAGACTGCTACTTGTACATGGGTAGATATACCATGTTGTTCCACTCGGGAGGATGGGGTTGCCGTATCCTGAGCTTCTAGAGTTTATATCAGTTATCCATGGCATCAAAGCGAGCATGCAATTCATGGATGTCCTTCAGAGCGTCGATTGACGACGGGCAGATGACCCAATCAAGGGAACAACACCAAAAGCTGGAAGAGCAAGGGCAGGTACATTAGACTCTCTTTTGGTTTCTGGGTCTTGGCTAGCTTATACCGGAGTCCTGGATGGTTGCGGGATCATGTTTGCCTTGATCTCCAATATCATCTGGGTCAAGGTGTATATTGAGGTACTTATCATATGCATCATCACCTCCAGAGCATCGAGGAATTGGCGATCGTTGGTGCCCTCGTTGTCCCCCTATAATTTATACCATCATCATATGGGAAGAGACGGACGGGACTTTAGATCTTTCATGCTTTATGCCTCGGACCCCAGAGTCACGCTGTGTTCAAGGAAAGTATATAGTAATGCATCTTCTTCGGACTCGAAGGAAATGCTACTCCCAGCATTGGAAGCTACTTTATTTTAACAATGGTGACTACCCCCAAAAATATTAATGTTTGTTCCTTGAGAGTCATTGTCTCTTTGGAACAACAGGTTGTTGTAGAATTCTGAAAGATTACTACCCCCAACTTGTAGAGTAGTCCCGGGTCTAGGGGAAGAACCACTTGTAGATGATGATAATCTTGTCCTCAGGCGGGTGCCCTGGAACACTCCTTCTATAGGTACAGCTGCCCGATCTCCTCTGACTTGCTTTCTCGACACACTGGTGGAGAATGGAGGGTTCGAGGGACCTGGCTTTGGGCCTCCCTTTGTGGAGGGCGATCTCCAAGTGGAGAAGCATGAGGCGAAGGGCAGCTCCTCCTCCTTTGATATTTATACTTGTTTTGCGAGATGCTGTCAGAAGGGTGCAATTGGTTGCACTCGTTGGAATGCCGATTGTCTAGCTGCAGGCGCTGCTATCCTAGTACCGTAGAAATTAATAATAATACTGGAACATTAGTGTCCCAGAGGGGACATTTCACGTACTGTAGTTGTCTCTCTCACTTTGCATTTATGAATAATAACGTTGCACAAATCGGACGAGGGAATATTCACCTTTGCACCATATTTATGTGTACGGGTAAACCGAGGGCATAGGTGTGTCAGTGGGATTTTTCTTTCTGACCTGGGTCTCGTACAAGAACTACCCCCAAGTCATTAGTAAAAGACTTTTGGAACTGACCCATTTCACACGCCTCAGCAAGATGGGCACATGGGTCAATTCGGTACAACTTTTTGTTAGACGCACGCATAATAGTTAATGGCTCATGTTGACAGTTAGGGGTTTGAGCAGTTGTTTGAGCGTGGTTGGCTCACACAGTCCTAGACTTTCTCAATCTAGCATGCACTAGCATATAGTACGAGGATTCCAAGTTCTCTCCTTCTTCAGGAAACTGGCGCATAGAGTCGGCGATGTATTAAATATTGTCAAAGACAGACCCTTTGTTCCTGTCTTTGACGCATGCAGCGACCTTCCTGTATTTGAAATTAGGTGTGGCTTGCTTCTTCTTCATCACTCCTCACTATGAGCGCATAGTCTATGCATCTACCCTATTCTCAGAGGGTCATCGAGGTCGAGAAGGGATTTCAGCCTCTAAGTTCCTGGCATCATAGTATTTTCCTCTACCAGAACCTAAATGATAAGCACCCTTCTTCTTAGAAATGGTTATCGCATGAGTGGGAGCATCTATTGTGGATGCATGGCATGGGTCTCGAGAATCAGGTATAGGGATAGGGAATGCATGCTCTGTAGTTGGGTGAGGCACACTGGCCTTGGTGACCCAAGTCATGCGTGTCTTCTTAGGCTTTGCTAGACTTGGCATAGATCTCGCTCTACCCTCAGAAAGAATCTCTTTAAAAGCTTGCTGGTCAAATCGTACAACCAGCATCCTCTGGGTCGAATCCAATTTTGTCGAATCGGACTGCTTCACTATCTTTTCGTCGGTGGAAAAATATGTCCCCAATAGAGTCGTCATTTTGGTTCCGTTACAAAAATAAGTTTTACTAACTCGGTTTGGTAAATTAAAAACAAAGTGTACAAAGAGTCCTTAAACAAGAAATTTAAGTACAATTAAGATTCTGGGAGTGTGACGATGGAGATCGAGTACTACACTTGACTCCTTTACTCCTTTGACGGTCTGACGACGAAGAAACTTGCAAGATCTCTGGCACACTAGTACAAAAGACAGCAATTGGGCTGTCAGATCTGCACCCAGTATATGGGTACAAGAACGTGGGTACGTCTAGTCTACGCCGCAGCATCGGCGGTAGAACGATATCTAGGTAAATAATACTATCTAAATATCTCACACAATATATATATATATGTACCTGTCATAATATCTCAACTCCAAATAGAGGAACAATATAATAATCAATACTCAATCATAATAAAACTAGAGGAAGATGTAGCATGATATGGAATAGAAAAAAAATGAATCACAGTCATAATACAACTCATATCCAAGTCTAATAGACTGGCACAAAAGTCTCAAATATAATACATGTCAAAATGTCTAAACTACGACATAACCATTACAAAAGTCTAAACATCTGCAACTAGCTGGTCATCTCCCGGTACCAGCTCCTCCTGAGCCACCGTCTTTAACTCTACGCCCACAACGTCATGAGGTCCATCGTGTATAGGATATCGGTCATCTAAATCATCTAAAAAATATATTCAGTCAGGATTTGAGCGAAGCATATCTCTAACAACAGTTTCAAATAAATGATAAAAACTATGTGACAGTAAATAGAGAGAATATACAAGATAAATAGAGTATGAATAGGAAATATATAGAATATAAAAAAGCTATAAATAGTACAAGAGAGATGAGCATCATATACAAGAGTCAGGAAATACATCTAAGTGAGTGAGTACTAGCTTCAACATGTGATCGACTTGGAAACTTGTACAGGAATCATTGTCTGGTTAATCATATGTGAAGTATACGATTAACACTAACAGAGAACTTATACAGGAATACTAGTACAGGAATACTTGTACAGGAATGGGTATTGATCATATCTCTAACTAACACTCCCCATCCTCCAACTGGTATAATGGATCCAAATATGGTACGTTACGACACTGGATTCTCCAAGAAGGTAGCAAGTCTCTCCAGGAATCAGTGTTCATACAAGTATATGAGCAACAGGACATATACAGGATATGCCAGAAAATATCGAGAATAATATCTTATGATGGGATCCAAAAAATACCAATATGTGTAACCATGTATCAAGAAGTCAAGGATATCTACATTAAATACAAGAAGAATAGAAGATATCATAAATGAAAAACTGTCAGAGAATGTACTCGCCTGAGGTCTTGAGCTGATAATACAAATCTGTGTCTTGACTGGTGTCACACTGACCTATATATGAATAATTATGTCAATGGATGTAAAAAATGATAAATATGTTATAAGAGTCAAAATATGCTTTCTAGGCCATTTCTAAGTCAAAATAGTCAAACTAGGTCAACTTGGGGTCAAACTTGGTCAAACTAGCTATTTCTAGGTTGTATGAGTCTATAGCTATGATCTTAGGTCCATATCTATATGATACAAGTCATACCAGCCTAACTAGGTGTTGGGATACCTTAGTATCAATATCACTATATATACCTACACTAGTTATTAACACTAGATATAACTACACATACACACCTATATTTAACTTGTATATCTGTTATATTAATACTAGTTAGAATATTAATACCTTACTTACATATATATATAAACTAATCAAGATAACCACTAAATGTCATTCTAACTCATATACACTAACTTATTAATTCATATTAAATCATAACTTAACCTCAACATATACTAACTAATCAATCTAATACTAATTAATACTCTAATACCTAACTAACTTAACTCGACAACTAATATCATACCAACTCCACTTTCAACTGTTGTCATATCATATACACTAACATTTATAACTTACCACTGATACTACTTAACCATAATACATTAACTAACACATAACTCACTAACATAATATAAGCTAACCCTCTATTCATACCTGAACACTACACTCTACATAATTACCTTGTTTACTGTCACCCAAACCCAAAGCATGCACATAGCTGCCTATAGCTGCTGCTGCTACCACTGGACATTGCCTCCTCATTCTGCATCAACCCGACCCCCAAAGCTCACTACTGCTGCTATGATTGCCAACCCCAACAGCAGATATGGCCATTGCTGCTGCTGCCAAGGAATATAACAGCAGTTGTTGCTCCTGTATGTCAAAACCCGATACCCATCACTGTTGTTACAAACCACCTACCCGACTGGTATAGTCCTCTCCACTGCTACTAACTATAGTACACAGCCCCTTAATCAACACACAAAGGCACAAACACCAGATAGTGCTCTCAAAGACTGATACTATATGATATAAACGCATATATATAAACACTAATATATAAATCATAATATACACATATAATTCCATCCTTAACTATATATACATGAAGATGGATTTATATATATCCCTATATATATACAATGCATCATCTATTATCATATGAATCTAATACACATCCAAAGACAATACAACAAACACAAGGAGTGGATCACATTTGTATCACACAAGATCTATGATATGCTTGCGATACGCCCTTGATACTCAATCCAACCTCACACAACTCTCCACAAATGATGTGGAAAAGTCCAAAATCATAATTAGAAGTAATACAAAATTCTAGCTACTCATCTATGTGTTCATAGCAAAATATGACATGTGCAACCCCTGTGTCGAAGGAAAAACCTCCAAATCAACTCGTATCACTAAATTGCTATGATACGACCTACTCGTATCTAATTAAGGACACGATACTAGCCTTACACACTCAATCTAAGTCTAATTATATCTAATTAGTTTTATAACACACCCTTGATTTTTCGATCTTAAAATTCTCCCAAATTGGGCACAAAAATCTATGTAGAAACCATAATACAAGTCATATAAACCTAGTTCTTGTTTCTATGGATAGATCTAAGCTAAGAAAGGTTTTTTTAATAGTAAAATGCATGAATTATAGTCTAATTATGGAGGGAATTCATAATTTACCAATTGGGAGATAGATTCCTAATTAATCACTCAAATGGACATGATCCGGACACAAGCTCCTTGCCAATTCCTCCTTCTCCAAGTGCTCTTTGTAATCCAAGTTCTAATACTTCTTAATTGGTGAAAATTTAGAGGAAATGAGAGTGTATTGAGTGAATTTGGTGGAGGAATAAAGTAATTTGGGAAAGAACTAAATTTGTGTCACTACCCCATTTCTAGAGCAGGGTATTTTTTTATTTTAATTTGGTTAATTGTGTATTTATCATAAATAATTGTATTAATATTTAATTAGTTGATTGTATTATTTTTATTAGTTATTTTAGGATTTTGGCTAGCCTGGACCCATGTCAGACCCTAGTGGACCCATGTCAGACCCAACCAACACCCTTGTTAGACTTATTTATTGGCTTAGAATAGTTATTTATATTTTAGTTAGTTAGTTAGTTGGAGTAATTAGGGATTAATTAGAGTGCATTTGGAAACCCCAAACCCAAATCCCAATTAGGATGACTTAATTGGAGGGTCATTTTAGTCATTTTGTTTAACCCAAGCCCTAACCCTATATTACTTCTCCTAGCTGAAACCTCACCCCCCCTTCTTATTTCATTTTCACTTCTTCTTTTCTTCTTCACTGCATTCTCCATTTTCTTCTTCTTCCAACTTCAAGTTTCAAGTAAGTTTTCTCCATTTTTTCTCTTCCTTCTTCTATTTCTTCCATCAATACAAACCCTAACCTCTCATTTTCTCCTAACCTAGGTGTATAGAGCTTAGATTTGGTATTGGAGCTTGGGTTGGAGGCTTGGAGGCTTGGTGTGGTGAATTTGGGACTTTTTGGAGACTTTGGCTTGGGATTTCAACTCCTAAGAGGTAAACCCTAATTTTTCTCCTTGTAATTACTCTAATATAGTGTAATTAGTAGTGTAGAACCTTCCTAGACCTTAGGGCTATCCATGGAAGGAAGTTGGAGCTTGTTTGGATGTGTTTGGAGACTTTGACAATAGGTTTTGTGTCAATTTTGGATGAAATTCGAGATTGGCCCAATTTTTGGTGTTGTCCTAGGTTAGACGGACCTAGGTAGACGTGCTTGGGTGTCTTGAGGGTAAGTACGTGTCTCCGTTCGGATACTTGAGATCGTGTCGCAGAGATTTGGGCATTTCGGACGATTTAGGGGTTTTTTCTCATCGTAGGTTCCACTTGCGTGCGCGTTTTTGGCACGGACCTAGAATCGGAGAGTTAGTATTTTTTTCAAGGTTCTAGACATCGATTAGAACTCGTAAGTAAATTTTGGGTCGATTCTGAGTAGGTTTGGTGTACGTTTTACGAGGTATCGTGAACCGCACTCCACGTGTTCGTCGAAATGACCGAATGGCCATTTTGACTTGGTTTCTTGGCTTTGGGCTTGTACGTAGGTTGGTTTAGCCTCGGGGAGTGTGTATTAGAGCTTTCAAGTTATATTTTATATATATGTGTATTTATGTGTGTGTGGGTGAGTGTGGTTGAGTGTGGGTAGTGTGTGTTGTGGGTTGTGTGTGTGTTGTGAGTGTGTTTATGTGTATGTATTTATATATATATATACATATGTGTGTTTATATATATATATATATATATATATATATATATATATATATGTGTGTGTGTGTGTGTATATATATATATATATGTGTTTATATATATATGTATGAGTGTGTGTGTATATATATATGTGTTTGTAGATATATGTATATGTGTGTGTATATATATATGTGTTTGTATATATATGTATGAGTTTGTGTATATATATATATACATATGTGTTTATATATATATATATATATATATATATATATATATATATATATATATATATATGTGTGTGTGTGTGTGTGTGTGTGTGTGTGTGTGTGTGTTTACCTATATGTGTATAAGTGTGTATATATATATATGGTTGTGTGTGTATATATATATATATATGTATATATGTTTGTGTGTTTATATATATATGTAAGTGTGTGTGCGTGTATATGTTTAGGTGTGTGCGTGTTGGTGTGTGTGTCGAGAGATAGTGAGGTGGAGTGAGTGTTAGAGAGCGAGAGGTAGAGAGAGTGAGCGAGAGGGGCAGCTGCAGCAGGGCCAGCGTGCAGAGCAGCAGCGTCGCGGCAGCAGCGGCAGCAGCAGAAGTGCGTTTCAGCGGTAGCGCAGCTAGTTTACCCCCCCTTCATATTTATGTGTGTATATATATATATATATATATATATATATATATATATATATATATATATATATATATATGAGATGGGTAATAGATGTATATGTGTATGTGTGATATATATATAGATATGTAGGTATATATACATATGTGTTAGATATATATATTAGCCTATATATATATATATATATATATATATATATATATATATATATATGCATAGATAGTTAGCTAGTTAGTTAGTGTTAGAGTGAGGTAAGTTTGGTATCTCTACCAAGGTATTGAGGTAGCCTATGTACTAGGTTATATATATATATATATATATATATATATATATATATATATATATATATATATATATATATATATATATATATACATTGATGTTATATATATAGGTATATATATATATAGATAGTTACCTAGTTAATTAGAGAACTAGAGGGTAAGATATCTCAATACCTTGAGATACCAAGTTATTGAGGTATTAGGGATAAGGTATTGAGGTATTGCCTATACTAAGTTATATATATAGATAGATAGATATATATACATATATTGATATTACGTATAGTAGTATATATAAGTAGATATATAGATAGTTAGTTAGTTAGCTAGTGTTAGTGAGGGGTAAGGCTTGAGTATCTCAATACCTTGAGATACTCAAGGTATTGGGCATCGGGGCAAGGTATTAAGTTTTAGCCTAGGAATGAGATTACAGTTGCTTTTATATATATATATATATATATATATATATATATATATATATATATATATATATATATATATATATATATTTATATATATATATATATATATATATATATATATATATATATTTATATACGTGCTAGTATATATTATAGAGGGTGTAGGTGTCACGACCCGCACCCGATATAGGGGTACGAGAGCGTGGGTGTACTATGGACGTGTCCGGGTGTTGGACACAGGGGTTGTGTACTGTGGTGGGGTGTGTCCAGATGGTGGACACGAGGATTATGTTTGCTGTGGTGGAAGTGGATGTGTCCGGGTGTTGGACACAAAAATCTGCTTGTAATGTTGTAACCGGACACAGGAAATGAATGGATATGGTGGGACACCCGGGGTCGGACCCGAGGCCAACACGGCTGACACGATAAAGCTGGACACACGGACACACGGACACGAGCACACAAAAATGGTGATGGCTTGTTGGCTTGTGAAAATTTGTGAGGGCTAGCTAGGGTTTCTTGGGAATGGTGATGAAAGACTTAAATAGGGAGAGAGGGTGTGGGATAAAGGGTAAGGATTGGCCCAAATAATGAATGGCCCAGATTAAACATGAATAAGTTCTTCATGTGGGAATGAGGGTGTGTTGGCTAGTTAATGGGAAATGGCAAACTTGTAAAATTTTAAAAAGAAGAAATTATAATTTCAGAAAATATTTTAGGAAAGCTAACTGATTTCCCAATTAGCTACTAATTAATCCATTTTGCAAAATCATAGAAAGTATGAAATTTATTTGTTTACTATCCCAATAAAAATTATTTATATTTTATCCACTAGTCCTTCAAATAAAATTTTATTTAAAACAATAATTTTATGATTTAAGCCAATAAATATTCGAAGCTAGAGTATTATATTTACATCATTATTTATTTATTTATAAGAAAGCGACATTTAGGAAAAAATGATTTTTATAAAAGATTTTAAATCACCTTCTAAATCAAACATTGTTCAAAATCAAATACAAGAATTCAAGGAGAATTATTTAAAAAAAAACTTGGTATTTAAAATAAATTAAAAATCTAATTATTTCGAAAATTTGGAAATCGGAGGTTACAAGTCTACCCACCTTAGAAAAATTTCGTCCTCGAAATTTAGGATCCTCAATAATTGTCTTTACTCATCATATTATTTCTCTCAAAATTTAAATTTCAACCAAATAATCATGAAGTAATTCCATATCGTTATTTCACAACCTTTCAAAATTCTATAACATCATATTCCTGAAAATCTTCGATTTTAAAAATCAAATCCCCTTTTTTTTTTTCATAATCTCCTCCAAAAATTTTAAGTTCGTATCTAAATATTCCAGGATTTTAAGATCCAATCCTCCAATTGAAATCCAATCCATGCATATTTATAAAAATCGAATCCCAAAATTTAAATTTTTACCCACTAATCCATCATCATCTTACTCCTCTAACTCAAATTCAATTGATGCTCATTCAAATCTAAATTCTCCTCCCGAGAATGGAATTCGACACCATTCCATTAATGATTTTATTTCCCGATTTTCTTTTTTCTCAATTACTCAACGATGCGATACTTTCAGAATCTTCAATGCAACATTCATAATATAAAATTTCAAATTTCTATCTTGCATTCAAATAGATATAATGATAATTCCTTAAATTTCTCAAATTTTTAATAGTTAATTCAATCATATCAAGACCTTCCTAAAATTAATAAATCCTCAAATTTTGCCCTGTGAATTTCTTAACTCTCTATTTAAGTTAATGTTTATCCTCGAATTCCAATCATACTTCGATTTTCGCAAAATCAATGATCCATCAATTCTGTTATATTACTCATTAACTCTTTATTTAAATGAATGCTTATCCTTAAATTTTTAAATCTTCTTGTCCCTTTCGTCCAGTCATAATCTTCTCAAAATTTTGCTATGGTCTAAACCTCAATGATCGTGGTTTAAGAAAATTCTACCTACAGCCATGCAATTTAAGAAAGAATATATATAGGTCATGCATCTTTTGTCATGGTATTCAGTCTCTGTTAAGGTGTACTACTAGTTATATCCCAACAAGAAAATCATGAATACGAACTACAGTATTAGGAAAATCAATCAATCAAGAGATGGAAACATTAGGAAAAAGAAGAACCTGCTACCATATTACTTGTAGTATCTCCTATCTCTAACATACTCTTAACTCTAGCACATTTACTAACTAACTCCTATTCCTGTACACTGATATCCATATCAACTAATCATTAGTCCACATGACATCCATGATTACATCCTCATTGCATACACCTGCGTATTAATACTTAAATGTGATACCAAGATTCTCTAATATAACCATGGTTCAACAATGCATCCAAGTTTGATACCTCTATCTCTTTAGTACCACACTCTCTGTCGGTTCTCGTTCCTACTACTATTGTTCATACTAGTCGTTCTTATCACTCAAATATACGTCAAGTGCAACACCATACTAAATACTGCTCTTTCCAATACAATTTTAGATGGACACCCAAGTCAGTCTGCGGTGCCATCTCAATCACGCTCAAGTCACCAGATCCTTACACGTGCATATCATCTACTCATATACTAATATTCATATCTCTCATCTACCATAGAATTAATCCTCAAAATAATCGTCAAGGTTTAACTTCTCGATCAACTTAAAATAAACTGTATATACTTCCTCAAAATCAGATACTCAACATCAAAATAAAATTTAATCACTCCAAAAAAATCTTTGTAGCCTTAACCACGTTTATTGAATTCATATTTGAAATCCTCACAATTTAATGACGTAATCTCAACTCCTCAATTATTCTAAAAATAAAATTTTATTTCCACCTTTTAATTTATAATTCCACAAATGTACATATCAGTGCTCACGGTCTCTGATACTCAAGGTGCACTCAATGCATCTAGTGTCTATAATTGTGAAATAAAATTGTACTGCCTGAATCACTTGTACTATTACCTCCAATGATCAAAGTTATCATCACCTGTATTTTCTTTCATGATTTCAATTTATGTCAACTGGTATATCATCTAATTATCATCACACAGAGTGCTTACTGTTATTAACGTCATCCTCGACTAATCCTCGATATAGAATCAATAGCACTCTTGGTATTATATTACTAGCTTCGTTAATGGATCATTCATCAAGCTCATTAGAACTCATGATCACCTGTATCCTCTATTACACTTATGTTTCTTTACTCTCATGGGTATGTGTATGGTTCCTCATCTCGATTGATGTATAAGTATTCCTCTTTAACTTTTTCAGCCTGTTAAACTGATCTGTGATATGCTTCACCATCTTCATTACCAATTCCGATATTTCTCTACTCATGACACCTCATTATAACTCTTTATGCATATATATTTCTTACCTTTAACACACCCGATATCAATCATCAAATTGAACATCATGCTCCATAAATCCTTAACACAATTCCTGGATACTTAATTGTTCACGTAGATCATCCAATTGCAAAATCATGATTATCCAGGACGGGTATGTTGGCTCTGATACTAACTCTTGAACTATCACTGATACTCTATACTCTCCTTCTACTCACAGTCTCTAATGACCTTATCCTAGAACCATTGTTACAAGGTACTATGCTATGGGTTAATTCTAGATCAAGGCCTACTACTCACATGTCCAACTAGGAAATACTTATAACTCACAAGCAACACTCAGTCAATACTAATACTCAGGACACAGACATAATTACAAGTCACTATTATCATACTTAACAAGGAATCCTCAAAGGATAGAAGCTCCAAATGGAACTGGATTGAGAACTGAAGGTATTTCTACTGCTAACCAACAAAGAAGCGATGGAATAAGTCCTGTAATAACAGAAAATAAGTATTGCGATGAGACCTTAAGAACCAATTTAAGGTACAACCTGATAATCATACACGTCTGTCCGAAATTATGACACTCAAAATCCTCGCCACGCCAGTAAGCATAGGTGCGATAAACGACAGGTTCCGTAACTAAGGTATGCAACCCTATAATCATGTCATCTAGAATCTTCGCCACGCCAACCGGTATGGCTGCGAGAGACTCTAAATTTCATAACTAAAGTATGTACATCCCAGTCAGGTTCCTACGTTCTCGTCACGACAGCTAATATGGCTGCGATAAACTCTAGGTTCCATAACCAAAGTAGACGTTTTATCTTTCTCACTGTCCTCATCCATATATGTCATCAGATGATACCATAAATTCTAGTCCGTAAAATTCATCTCAATATGAAATCAATCTCAACAACGATACCAGGAATTAAAGTTAACAACTGGTCAACAAGAATAAACTCAATAATGATACCAAGATTTTAATTTAATAACTGATCAACAAGAATCAAGTTCAATAAAACCAAGCGAGAGCGGACGAAAACAAGGAAAAAGATTTAAATTGGAAATTATAATAAGATTCTCAAGGGGTCGTCCCAGGAATCTCTCAAGAATTGTGATTGAGTATCCTCTCTCATCCTAGTATCCTATATCCTATATTCAATAGCAGGTACGCAGTAGTACAACTATGACGTCGCACTACTACGACATCGCACAACTAGCAAAGTCTGACCTGCATGGGCCACCACTAAAAACGTGTTATGACCCGCACCCGATATAGGGGTACGAGAGCGTGGGTGTACTATGGACGTGTCCGGGTGTTGGACACAGGGGTTGTGTATTGTGGTGGGGTGTGTCCAGATGGTGGACACGAGGATTATGTTTGCTGTGGTGGAAGTGGATGTGTCCGGGTGTTGGACACGAAAATCTGGTTGTAATGTTGTAACCGGACACAGGAAATGAATGGATACGGTGGAACACCCGGGGTCGGACCCGAGGCCAACACGGCTGACACGGTAAAGCTGGACATACGGACACGAGCACACAAAAATGGTGATGGCTTGTTGGCTTGTGGAAATTTGTGAGGGCTAGCTAGGGTTTCTTGGGAATGGTGATGAGAGACTTAAATAGGGAGAGAGGGTGTGGGATAAAGGGTGAGGATTGGCCCAAATAATGAATGGCCCAGATTAAACATGAATAAGTTCTTCATGTGGGAATGAGGGTGTGTTGGCTAGTTAATGGAAAATGGCAAACTTGTAGAATTTTAAAAAGAAGAAATTATAATTTCAGAAAATATTTTAGGAAAGCTAACTGATTCCCAATTAGCTACTAATTAATCCATTTTGCAAAATCATAGAAAGTATGAAATTTATTTGTTTACTATCCCAATAAAAATTATTTATATTTTATCCACTAGTCCTTCAAATAAAATTTTATTTACAACAATAATTTTATGATTTAAGCCAATAAATATTCGAAGCTAGAGTATTATATTTACATCATTATTTATTTATTTATAAGAAAGCGACATTTAAGAAAAAATGATTTTTATAAAAGATTTTAAATCACCTTCTAAATCAAACATTGTTCAAAATCAAATACAAGAATTCAAGGAGAAATTATTTAAAAAAAAACTTGGTATTTAAAATAAATTAAAAATCTAATTATTTCGGAAATTTGGAAATCGGAGGTTACAGTAGGTGGGCGTATCGCGTAGGTTGAGATATCAGATATCGAGGGTATCCCGGTATCTCAAGGAGGCGAGTTTGAGGGTTTATTAGCTTAATGACCTAGTTTTGACCTAAAATTTTAAGGGCACCCTAGTTTGACCTAGAGTTGACCGTAGTTGACCTGGTTAACCACCAAAGTCAATTTTTGACCTAGTTTTGACCTAGAGTTGACTTTTTGACCCCGATTTTACCGGTTTGACCCGTTTGACCTTGAACGACCTTAGAAGCTTGTTTTTAGTTATTTTATATCTGTTTAACTCATTAGAACTCAGTTTAACCTTGCTTTTCGTAATAGGTCCTTGCGACGCCAGTTCGGATCGCTAGTTGCTCAGGACGTCAAGCGAGTACATTCTCTGATAGTTTTCATTATCTGATGATTATTATGATTCAGCTTCTAGTATAGTATTCTCTGATTTTTTTGGCATGACACGAACTGGTATTTCTGAATTCATTTACTTGCGACACGTATATTTTATGTTTCTGGCCTCTATTCTGGAATCACCTACTAGCATCACATCGTGACTCACTACAGGCATCACTCATTGTCACCACCCCATTTCCAAAGCCGGATATTTTTTTTATTTTTAATTTAGTTAATTGTGTATTATTTATAATTAATTGTATTTATATTTAATTAGTGATTGTATTATTTTTATATTGATTGTTTTAGGCTTTTGGCTAGCCTGGACCCATGTCTGACCCTAGTGGACCCATGTCCGACCCAGCCCACACCGCTGTGAGACTTATTTTGGGGCTTAGAAATATTTATTATATTTTTAGTGGGTTAGTTAGAGAGATTTGGAGTTAGTTTGAGTGCTTTTGGAACCCGAAACCCAAAACCCGAGTTAGGAGGGCATTTTGGGTATTTTGGAACTTTGGAAACCCTTCTTTATGGTGTGGCTGGCCCATCCTTTCCCAGACCTGTAGCATACACAGCAGCCCCCTCCCCCTTGTTCCATTTTCTTCTTCTTCTTCACTTCTTCTTCTTCCCCACTCCTTCTTTCTTCTTTCTTTCCACTTCCAACCTCAAGTAAGTACATATTTCTCTTCCTTCTTCTTCTATTCTCCTTGAATGATTAACCCTAACCCTATATTCTTCCCCAACCTAGGTGGGTAGAGCCTAGATTTGGTGTTGGAGCTTGGATTGGGAGCTTGGGAGCTAGTTGTGGTGGATTTGGAGCTTTTTGGAGACTTTGGCTTGGGATTCAAAATCCCAAGAGGTAAACCCTAATTTCCCCCTTGTAATTACTCTTTTATAGTGTAATTAATAGTTTAGAACCTTCCTAGACCCTTAGACTACCCGTGGGAGGAAGTTGGAACTAGTTGGGTAGTGTTTGGAGACTTTAGCATTAGGTTTTGTGTCAATTTCGGGTGGAATCCGAATTTGGCCCAATTTTGGGTGATATCCTAGGTTAGAAGGACCTAGGTAGACGTTGTCGGGAGTCTTGAGGGTGAGTGCGTGTCTCCGTTCGGACACGGGAAGTCGTGTCGCGGAGAAATGGGCGTTTCGGGCGAATTTGGGGTTTTCGTCGTCGTCGATTCTAAGTGCGTGTGCGTTTTTGTCACGGACCTAGAATCGATGCGATAGTATTTTTTCTAGGATCTAGACATCGTTTAGAGCTCGTGGATAAATTTTGGGCCGATTCCGACTTCGTTTGGTGTGCTTTTCAGGAGGTTTTCCGAACCGCACACCGCATATTCGTCGAAATGACCGAACGGCCATTTCGACTTGGTTTCCTTGTTTCGGGCTTGTGCGCACGTTAGGTTAGTATCGGAGAGTGTGTGCTAGAGTTCTCGGGCTATATTTTATATATTTATGGGTGTTTGTGCGTGTCGGGGTCGTTGGGAGCGCGTTGGTGGGGCGTTGTGAGCGTTGTGCATTGTGGTGTGTTGTGTTTATATATATGTGTATATATATATATTTGTGTGTGTTTCTATATATATATATATTTCTATTTATATGTGTGTTTTTATGTGTTTGTGAGTGTGTTAGTGAGTGCTAGTGTATGGGTGCAGGTGAGTGCTTGTGTGAGTGTGTTGGTGCTAGTGTATGTGTGAGTGTGAGTGTGTGTGTGAGTGTGAGTGAGTGTTTAGATATATATTGTCACTACCACGTTCCGAAAATAGGGGTATTTTCGACTTTTTATAAATATTAATATTGTGGTAGTTACAATTAAATAATTTCATGAATAGTATATATTTAAATTAAATAACTGTGTGATGTGTACTTTAATATATTATTATATACAGTGTTTATTTATGTTTGAGCTGGTAGACTTGACCTAGAAGCCACTAGTCGAACACCTGTCTGAATTATGGGATTTTGTATTTAATTGTTTTATTTAGAATTTATTTATTGGAGGTTGTAATTAACTACCGTAATTTATTTAATTATTGCGCATTGCCTTTGCTTCGATAATTGGAGCGCTACCCTAGCTTTTGCCTTCCAACAAATTTCACAATCTTGACCTAGACATGCCCGCCTTCCATTCTGCTATTTTTGTAACTCATAATATAGCTCTCTGTACCTTATTTCTAGCCGCACAAATATCGTCGCAGACGTTTATTTAATAAATTCCTATTTTGTATCGTTGTGCGTTCCAATCAAAATTGGAGGCAATCTTGACCTATTTTTCGTGCGGCCCAAATTAGGGTAATATTCTATTCTGAGTCTTCTTCATTATTGGTATTGATGACCTGACCTGATTTTGGCCCCATGTACTCCTAATTAATTTTAGAACACAACTTGCATTTTATTTCTAATTAATTTGAGGATACTATTTTAACCGCTTCCGAAAATCCTAATTTAATTCCAGTGCCCTAATATTTGAGCCATACCAAACACACAGCGCCCCCTGACCCTACAAAACACCAGACACCGAATCGCCCGCCAAATTTTTATCATTTTATCGTATGTGCAAATACCCAAATTTGAGAGGGCTAATTTAAAAATTTGCATTAGGTGTCGACACCCCATTGGTTCAAACCAATGAAGGAGCCCTAATATTTAACTAAGTCTCTCACCCTCATCCCCACATGAAGAATCCCTCATGACAAATCTAGGCCATCCATTCAATGGGTGCTTCATCAAACCTTCATTTACACACCCTCTCTCCCTATTTAAAGTCCCATCATCACCCTTCCCATCACAAGCCGTAATCCCCAAAAACCTAGGTTTCTCCACCTCCTCACAAGCCTCCACCATCAAACGTAGGTTCGAATTTTCTCAATTCTTCTTCTCTTTTCTTTTTTCTTCTTCTTCTTCTCTTCTTCTTCTTTACTTTGTTTTCAAATTTGAAAGAGAGGGGGGAAACCATTACCACACCCATCTCCTGTACTCCGGCCACCCGGCCAACTCCGGCGGCCGAGCCCCGAGCACCGACCCCGCAGCCCGACCCTACTGCTCCAGCACCGTCGACCAGTCCTCTTCTCCGACTTCCCCGAGCCGTCACCACCCCCATATCGAGCCGTCGTCCACCATCATCAGCGGCTCCACCACCATTAATCCCGTCGACTACGGCTCATAACTACATTCTTCCCGACCTCGCTGTCTCCTCCTCTCCCCTCGCACCCGACCTCCGGCAGACTTCCCCCTCCGACCTCCCACCATCAAAGCCGACCCCAGCAGCTCCTACCTCGACTCCTCACTGCACCCCACAACCCGCTGGCCTGCTCCTTCCCTCGCCACCCGTATCTTCTTCTCCTCCTCCCGCTGCAAACACCACCACCACCATCAACTTCTCACCATCACCTGTCTACTCCGATCACCACCACTCTTTCCTGCTGCCTCCCCTCCGGCCGGCCAGCTAGCCGACCGCCGACCAGTGAGATCTCCTCCTCCCTCTCCCTGCTGCTCCTTCCTGTCGTAATCCCCCTGGCCTGAGCTCCGGCCAAGCCCGACCACCCCCTGTGAGACTTCTTCCCCTTCTCTCCTTCTTTACATATATATAAATACGTATGTGTATACGTATGTGTGTGTAGGTGTATACGTATACGTATATTTGTGTGTATGCGTATTATATGTGTACGTATCTACGCGTATGTGGGTATATGTGTACATATATATGTATGTATATGTATAGGTATATATATATCTATAAATATATATTTATAGGTATATATATATCTATAAATATATATTATATTTTCTCTATTTGTATATATATACGTATTCAATGTGTATGTGTAAATTACTATACATGTATATAGTATAATTATTATTTTGGTATAAATATATATATGTGTATATATATTTTGTATTGGTATATGTTTAATAAAAACGTATTTTGGTATATGTACGTATTTTGGTATATATATATATATATACTTGTGTACATATAGGGTATGGGTATATTTTTATTTAGTGTATATAAATGTATAAATATATATATTCTTAAATAATGGGTGATATATATTTTTCACATAAATAAAATATATTTCCACGTATGTACATACAGTTATACCTATTTTGTATATACTTTGGAATAACCATATATATGTATTATATTTGATTATTAATAATACGTTTAATTGGTGAATGTACTCGATGACCCTAGTTGACTAGTGCCATACCTGGCACGGCCCTGAGTTCGATGTTTTTGATTATGTGTTAGTGTAGCATCTGATACGAGTATGATATTGTGATATGTCTATAGGACTGTTGGTTCATCCAGGCGATGCTCTGGAACAGGACATCAGTATTCGCCAGCTAAGGATCCAAGGCAAGTACATTTCTCTGATAATTTCTAATTATTGATAATTTCTATAAGTTCAATAATCTAGAAATGTTACATCTGAATCCTTGACACTGTGCTACACGGACTAGTATATAGCTTGGATCTGCAGTCATGAGATGTTACATTGATTATCGTTTTGGCATTGTATACGACATGTATATTAGACATCATACATGATAGATTGGAGTTGCTCGTGTATCATGACGTGTCATGGTTGGATCCACAGTACTAGTTGGGGGCGGGGAAGTAGTTAGTAAGAAATGTGATCATACCCTTTATACAGTATAGAACAATGTAAGTGTTAATCATGCTCTTCACATATGATTAGCCAGGCCCTATAGCTATCGTACATGTTCCCAAGCCGATCACATTTTGAAGCTACTATTTCAAACACTTAGAATAGATTACAGTTCCCTATTTTAAATCATATACTACATCAACCGTATATGATACTGTACCTTGTTCTTTTCATTTTCATATATGCACTGACTGTATCATATTGCCTATTGCCTGTCTCTTTACATTGCCTGTCTCTTTTATTTTGCCATTGCATTTACTCACTACCTTCTTTCAGTATCTAGCATCATCTGTTTATTGCTTTATAGTACTTATCAATTAAATGGAACTGTTATTTGAGATTGTACTTTGCTCCTTCCTGACTGGAAATATTTTTCCAGACTATGCCTTAGAGGATCGGTGTCCGACACTTTATGGACCATATGGTGAGTAGCTGCAACCTGGGCTTGGTAGTTTAGTTGTGATTCCGGGAGGTCTAGCCGGAATCACTAGTTTTCCTAGTTAGTTCTTTTAGTAGACTATTTGGTACCGGATTTGTCTCCGGCATGATTTGTTGAGATATGGATAATTGTTGAGTTAGATTATTACTTTAGACTTGTGTTGTATTTAATTGTATTTGTTCGATATCTTATCGTGCTGTAGTCAAAGTGATTGAGTATGTGTTCGTATTATTTTGTGTCATCCGTGCCTCCTTATGGAGATTGGATGCTTGTGTGAGATTGGCTAGATAGTATCATGACCTTGACAGCGTTCTACCACCGATGCTGCGGCGTAGGCTGGACGTACCCGCGTACTCGTGCCCCAATTCTGGGTGCGGGTCATGACACGTTTTTAGTGGTGGCCCATGCAGGTCAGACTTCGCAAGTTGTGCGATGTCGTGGTAGTGCGACGTCTTTGTTGTACTACTGCGTGCCTGCTATAGGACATAGGATATAGGATACTAGGATGAGAGAGGATACTCAATCACAATTTATTTGAAAGATTTCCTGGGATGACCCCATGAGAATCTTATTATAATTTCTAATTTAATTCCTTCGTCCTTGTTTCCGTCCGTCCTCACTCGTTGATATTGAGTTTGATTCTTGTTGACCAGTTGTTAAATTTAATCTTGGTATCGTTGTTGAGTTAATTTTATATCAAGATGAATTTTACGGGCTAAAATTTACGGTATCATCTGATGACATATGTTGATGAGTACAGTGAAAAAGGTAAAACGTCTACTTTGGTTATAAAACCTAGAGTTTATCGCAGCCATATTAGCTGTCCTGACGAGAACGTAGGAACCTGACCTGGATGTACATACTGTAGTTATGAAACTGAGAGTCTCTCGCAGCCATACAGGTTGGCGTGGCAAAGATTCTAGATGACATGATTATAGAGTTGCATACCTTAGTTACGGAACCTGTCGTTTATCGCATCTATGCTTACTGGCGTGGCGAGGATTCTAAGTGTCATGATTTATGACAGACGTGTATGATTATCAGGTTATATCTTAAATTGGTTCTTAAAGTATCATCTCAACACTTATCTATTTCTGTTATTACAGGACTTTATTTCATCGCTTCTTTTGTTTGCTAGCAGTAGAAATACCTTCAGTCCTTAATCCAGTTCTTTTGAGCTCCTATTCTCTGAGGATTCCTTGTTAAGTATGATGATTAGTGACTTGTAATTATGTCTGTGTCTTGAGTATTAGTATTGACTGAGTGTTGCTTGTGAGTTTGTAAGTGTTTCCTAGTTGGACATGTGAGCAGTAGGCATTAATCTAGAGTTAACCCATAGCGTAGTGCCTTGTAGCAATAGTTTTATGATAGGTGTGTTATAGTTAGTATTGGCACTATAGATAGAGGAGAAAGAGTATCAGTGATGATGATCATTTGGAAGTAATAGTGCAAATAATTTGGGCAGTACAATTTTCGTACACAGTTGAGGTTGTAAATAATTGGTGTATTAGTGTGCACCTTGAATATTAGAGACTGTGAGTATTTATATGTATACTTGTGGATTCAATTTTATCGTTTGAAGAGTGGAATGAATTGCAATTTTTAAGAATTTTAAGGAGTTGAGGTTTTTATGTTATTAAAATGTTTGAGGATTCAATTTGATTCAATGAGCCTAGACAAAGCTGTAAGGATTTTTGGAAGTGATTAAATTTTTGTTTCAGCTTCTGAACATCTGATTTTGAGAAAAGTATATGCATTTTACTTTAAATTGTTCGAGGAGTTAGTTTTGAGGACCTTATTATGAGGATAAAATTTTATAATGGAAGAGATATAAATTAGTATATGAGTGAATGAGGTGCATGTGTAAGGATCTGTTGACTTGGGCATGATTGAGATGGCACCGCAAACAGACTTGGGTGTCCATTTAGAGCTGTATTAGGGAGAACAGTACTTAGTATGGTGTGTTACATTTGATATGCACTTGAGTGATAAGGATAGCTAGTATCAACAATTATAGTAGGCAAGAGAGCTAGCAGTGAGTGTGCTGGTAGTAAAAACTAGGGTACTAAAGAGATAGAGGTATCAAACCTTGGATGCATTATTAAACCATGGATATATTAAAGATTCTTGGTATCAGATTTAGGTATCAATAGGCAGGTGTATGCAATGAGGATGTAATCATGGATATCTTGTGGACTAATGATTAGTTGATATGGATATCAGTGTACATGAATAGGAATTAGTTAGTGAATGTGCCAGAGTTAAGTGTATGTTAGAGATAGAAGATACTGCAAGAATATGTTAGTAGGTTCCTTCTTTCTTTCCTCATGTTCTTTTTCGTCTTCTGATCGATTGATTCCCTAGTACTGTAGCTTGTATTCATGATTTTTGTTAGAATGTAGCTAGTAGTACACCCTGACAGAGACTGCAATACCATGACAAAAGACACATGACCGTATATTTTTCTTAGATTGCATGGCTGTAGGTAGAATTTTCTTAAACCATGATTATTGGGGTTTGACCATGACGAAGATTCATGAAGGGGTTATGACTTGACAAGAGAGACAAGATGATTAAAATTCGAGGATAAACATCGATTTAAATAAAGGGTCAAGAATTTAACATGGCAGAATTGATAATTTATTAATTTTAGGAAGGATATGATATGATTGAGGTTATCATTAGAATTTGAGGAAATTAAGGAAATTATCATTATATTTATTTAATTACAAGTTATGAATTTTTAAATTTTATAATTGGATGTTGCATTTGGAGAATCCATGAGTATCGCATTATTGAGTATTTTGAGAAAAGAGGAAATCGAGGAATGAAATCATTGATGGATTAATGTTTGAATTCACACTTTTTGGGACGAGATTTACATTTTATATATGTGCATTGATTAAAATCAAATTAGAGGAGTGGATATTAAATTCCGAGTATTGAATTATTAACTAAAAATTTTGGAGAAATTTTTTGATAAAAATGGACTTTGATTTTATTTAGAGGATTTTTCAGGAATGCAATAATTTCAGAATTTTTGAAAATTGTGAAAGGACATTATGGATTATTACCTGATTTCGTGGTTGATGAATTTAAACTTTGAGGGAAAATAATAATGTGTATGAGTAAATACTACTATGAGGATTTTAAATTTCGAGAACGAAATTCTTTTAAGGAGGGTAGACTTGTCACTACCACGTTCCGAAAATAGGGGTATTTTTGACTTTTTATAAATATTAATATTGTGGTAGTTACAATTAAATGATTTCATGAATAGTATATATTTAAATTAAATAACTGTGTGATGTGTACTTTAATATATTATTATATACAGTATTCATTTATGTTTGAGCTGGTAGACTTGACCTAGAAGCCACTAGTCGAACACCTGTCCGAATTATGGGATTTTGTATTTAATTGTTTTATTTAGAATTTATTTATTGGAGGTTGTAATTAACTACCGTAATTTATTTAATTATTGCGCATTGCCTTTGCTTCGATAATTGGAGCGCTACCCTAGCTTTTGCCTTCCAATAAATTTCACAATCTTGCCCTAGACATGCCCGCCTTCCATTCTGCTATTTTTGTAACTCATAACATAGCTCTCTGTACCTTATTTCTAGCCGCACAAAAATCGTCGCGGACGTTTATTTAATAAATTTCTATTTTGTATCGTTGTGAGTTTCAATCAAAATTGGAGGCAATCTTGACCTATTTTTCGTGCGGCCCAAATTAGGGTAATATTCTGTTCTGAGTCTTCTTCATTATTGGTATTGATGACCTGACCTGATTTTGGCCCCATGTACTCCTAATTAATTTTAGAACACAACTTGTATTTTATTTCTAATTAATTTGAGGATACTATTTTAACCGATTCCGAAAATCCCAATTTAATTCCAATGCCATAATATTTGAGCCATACCAAACACACAGCGCCCCCTGACCCTACAAAATACCAGACACCGAATCGCCCGCCAAATTTTTATCATTTTATCGTATGTGCAAATACCCAAATTTAAGAGGGCTAATTTGAAAATTTGCATTAGGTGTCGACACCCCATTGGTTCAAACCAATAAAGGAGCCCTAATATTTAACTAAGTCTCTCACCCTCATCCCCACATGAAGAATCCCTCATGACAAATCTAGGCCATCCATTCAATGGGTGCATCATCAACCCTTCATTTACACACCCTCTCTCCCTATTTAAAGTCCCATCATCACCCTTCCCATCACAAGCCCTAATCCCCAAAAACCTAGGTTTCTCCACCTCCTCACAAGCCTCCACCCTCAAACGTAGGTTCCCATTTTCTCAATTCTTCTTCTCTTTTCTTTTTTCTTCTTCTTCTTCTCTTCTTCTTCTTTACTTTGTTTTCAAATTTGAAAGAGAGGGGGAAACCAATACCACACCCATCTCCTGTACTCCGGCCACCCGGCCAACTCTGGCGGCCGAGCCCCGAGCTCCGACCCCGCAGCCCGACCCTACTGCTCCAGCACCGCCGACCAGTCCTCTTCTCCGACTTCCCCGAGCCGTCACCACCCCCATATCGAGCCGTCGTCCACCATCATCAGCGGCTCCACCACCATTAATCCCGTCGACTCCGGCTCATAACTATATTCTTCCCGACCTCGCTGTCTCCTCCTCTCCCCTCGCACCCGACCTCCGGCAGACTTCCCCCTCCAACCTCCCACCATCAAAGCCGACCCCGGTAGCTCCTACCTCGACTCCTCGCTGCACCCCGCAACCCGCTGGCCTGCTCCTCCCCTCGCCACCCGCAGCTTCTTCTCCTCCTCCCGCTGCAAACACCACCACCACCATCAACTTCTCACCACCACCTGTCTACTCCGATCACCACCACTCTTCCCTGCTGCCTCCCCTCCGGCCTGCCAGCTAGCCGACCGCCGACCAGTGAGATCTCCTCCTCCCTCTCCCTGCTGCTCCTCCCTGTCGTAATCCCCCTGGCCTGAGCTCCGGCCAAGCCCGACCACCCCCTGTGAGACTTCTTCCCCTTCTCTCCTTCTTTACATATATATAAATACGTATGTGTATACGTATGTGTGTGTAGGTGTATACGTATACGTATATTTGTGTGTATGCGTATTATATGTGTACGTATCTACGCGTATGTGGGTATATGTGTACATATATATGTATGTATATGTATAGGTATATATATATCTATAAATATATATTGTATTTTCTCTATTTGTATATATATACGTATTCAATGTGTATGTGTAAATTACTATACATGTATATAGTATAATTATTATTTTGGTATAAATATATATATGTGTATATATATTTTGTATGGGTATATGTTTAATAAAAACGTATTTTGGTATATGTACGTATTTTGGTATATATATATATATATACTTGTGTACATATAGGGTATGGGTATATTTTTATTTAGTGTATATAAATGTATAAATATATATATTCTTAAATAATGGGTGATATATATTTTTCACATAAATAAAATATATTTCCACTTATGTACATACAGTTATACCTATTTTGTATATACTTTGGAATAACCATATATATGTATTATATTTGATTATTAATAATACGTTTAATTGGTGAATGTACTCGATGACCCTAGTTGACTAGTGCCATACCTGGCACGGCCCTGAGTTCGATGTTTTTGATTGTGTGTTAGTGTAGCATCTGATACGAGTATGATATTGTGATATGTCTATAGGACTGTTGGTTCATCCAGGCGATGCTCTGGAACAGGACATCAGTATTCGCCAGCTAAGGACCCAAGGCAAGTACATTTCTCTGATAATTTCCAATTGTTGATAATTTCTATAAGTTCAATAATCTAGAAATGCTACATCTGAATCCTTGACACTGTGCTACACGGACTAGTATATAGCTTGGATCTGCAGTCATGAGATGTTACATTGATTATCGTTTTGGCATTGTACACGACATGTATATTAGACATCGTACATGATAGATTGGAGTTGCTCGTGTATCATGACGTGTCATGGTTGGATCCACATTACTAGTTGGGGGAGGGGAAGTAGTTAGTAAGAAATGTGATCATACCCTTTATACAGTATAGAACAATATAAGTGTTAATCATGCTCTTCACATATGATTAGCCAGGCCCTATAGCTATCGTACATGTTCCCAAGCCGATCACATTTTGAAGCTACTATTTCAAACATTTAGAATAGATTACAGTTCCCTATTTTAAATCATATACTACATCAACCGTATATGATACTGTACCTTGTTCTTTTCATTTTCATATATGCACTGACTGTATCATATTGCCTATTGCCTGTCTCTTTACATTGCCTGTCTCTTTTATTTTGCCATTGCATTTACTCACTGCCTTCTTTCAGTATCTAGCATCATCTGTTTATTGCTTTATAGTACTTATCAATTAAATGGAACTATTATTTGAGATTGTACTTTGCTCCTTCCTGACTGGAAATATTTTTCCAGACTATGCCTTAGAGGATCGGTGTCCGACACTTTATGGACCATATGGTGAGTAGCTGCAACCTGGGCTTGGTAGTTTAGTTGTGATTCCGGGAGGTCTAGCCGGAATCACTAGTTTTCCTAGTTAGTTCTTTTAGTAGACTATTTGGTACCGGATTTGTCTCCGGCATGATTTGTTGAGATATGGATAATTATTGAGTTAGATTATTACTTTAGACTTGTGTTGTATTTAATTTTATTTGTTCGATATCTTATCGTGCTGTAGTCAATGTGATTGAGTATGTGTTCGTATTATTTTGTGTCATTCATGCCTCCTTATGGAGATTGGATGCTTGTGTGAGATTGGCTAGATAGTATCATGACCTTGACAGCGTTCTACCGCCGATGCTGCGGCGTAGGCTGGACGTACCCGCGTACTCGTACCCCAATTCCGGGTGCGGGTCGTGACATATATATATGTATATGAGTTTATGTGTATATATGTATATATATATGTAGGAGTGTTTGTGTGTGTGGTTGTGTGTTTGTGAGAGTGTGTGCTAGTATGTGTTTGAGTGTGTGTATATATATATATCTAGTTGTATATATATCTATAGAGTTATATATATATATATATATATATGTATATATATGTATGTATATATATATATATAGTGATATATATAGGTATATAGGAGTGTGGGTGTGTGTGTTTGTGAGATGGAGGGGGGTAGAACACCGCAGAACAGTAGCAGCAGCAGCTGCTGGTGGGGCAGCAGCCACCACAGCAGCAGCTGCTAGCTGCAGTAGCAGCAGATGCAGCATGGAGGCTCAACAGCAGCAGTAGCAGTACAGCTAGCAGCAGCAGCAAGCACAAGCAAGAGCAGCAATGCGAGGGAGAGAGAGAGGTATACATATATACATAGATAGATAGATATATAAGTAGATAGATAGATTAATAGATACTTAGATAGATAGGTAGTTTGATAGATAGATAGCTAAATAGATAGATAGGTAGACAGTTAGATAAATAGATGGACAGTTAGTTAGATAGATTTATAGATCTATATATAGATAGATTGATATATAGATTGATAGATAGATAGTTTAATAGATAGTTAGATAGATTAATAGATAGTTAGATATATAATAGATAGGTAAATTGATAGATAGACACATAGATAGATAGCTAGAAGGATGGATAGATGTTAGATAGATGGACACATGGATAAATAAATAGGTAGATAGATATATTGATATATATATATATATAACTAGATAGGTTGATACTAGATAGGTAGATGGATAGGTAGAGGGATAGCTAGATATATAGATCTATATGTATAGGTATATACATATAGCTAGATAGCTAGTTAGATATCTAGATATACATATGTTTATATATTTGAGGGTAAGGTAAGGTAAGGTAAGGTATGTAGATACCTAGGTATATGCCTATATGTATTAGATATCTATATTTTAGCCTAGATTATAGCTAGATATATATGTTTATGCATAGTAAGTTAGCTAGAGGGGTAGTCGGGTTGAGTTTAGAGAGGTATCTCAATACCTTGAGATAACCAAGGTATCTCAATACCTTGAGATAACCAAGGTATTGAGTTTCGAGCGGGGTATTTGAGCAATAGCCTAGGAAATGTATTGGAGTGATTTTTATATGCTTATGTGTATATATTTACGCGTGCTAGTATAGGTTTTAGCAGGTTTAGGCGGGGTGTGTAGCGTAGGGTGAGGTATCGGATACCGAGGGTATCCCGGTATCTCAAGGAGGCAAGTTTGTGAGTTTTCTAGCTTAATGAGCTCGGTTTGACCTAGAATTTCAGGAGCACCCTAGTTTGACCTAGACTTGACCGTAGTTGACTCGGTTGACCGCCAAAGTCAACTTTTGACCTAGTTTTGACCTAGAGTTGACTTTTTGGACCCAGAGTTGACTTTTTGACCAAGATTTTACCGGTTTGAACCGTTTGACCTAGAACGACCCTAGAAGTCTATTTTTAGTTATTTTATATCTGTTTAACTCATTAAAAACCTGTTTAACCTTGCTTTTCGTAATAGGTCCTTGTGACACCAGTTTGGATCGCCAGTTGCTCAGGACGTCAGGCGAGTACATTCTCTGATAGTTTTCATTATTTGATGATTATTATGATTCAGCTTCTAGTATAGTTTCATCTGATTATTCTGGCACAACATGGGACACTGACTGGTATTTCTGGATTCATTTACTTGCGACACGTACATTTCATGTTTCTGGCCTCTATTCTGGAATCACTACAGGCATCACCTACAGGCATCATTCATGTTCAGGCTGGACTCATCTTGATTTACGTGTCGGGTCTTGGATCCATTTGTATTAGTCGGGGCAGGGAAATACTCGAGTAGACATGTAAACATTCCTATCTGTTATCATCAGGAATCACTCCCTCTGGTCTAATCTGGAATGATAGCAGCCGCGCACCCAGTGCGCAGTGAGCCGTACTTACCCCTAGCCGTTTACATGTCGAAACAAATATTTCAAAGACACCGAGTTCATTCTTTATAGTCTGGACTCTCATGCATTTCTTGTTGATCTCACTTACATGTTTCTGGACTTGACTCACTACATGTATTTTATGCTGGACTCACTACACGTTCATGTGCACGGACTTGATCTTAGCTTAGATTTCCTGTATCTTGCAGTCATTACTATCTTGTTTCTGATATTCCTGCATCTTTACCTTTATGCACCAGTGATTTATATATTCTTGTTTCATACTTGCTTCATTCTTCTTGCTACTTGCTATAACTGCTTTATAGTTTTTATCATTTAAATGGAACTGTTGTTAGAGATGTACTTGCTCCAATCCTGACTGGACATATTTTTCAGAGTATCCGGAGGATTGGTGTCCGACGTTTTATGGACCTGAGCCTGTCGATGGTGCAGACAGGGACCCTCTAGTTTAGGAGTGATTTCCGGGTTGGTAGCCGGGATCACTAGAACCTTGTTGTTGTTTTTATTAGCTTGGTACCGGATTTGTCTCCGGTTTTGGATTGAGACCTTGTTTGTATATTATTTTGGATATTGATGTATCATTATGGATGTTGTGGTTGTTGTAGTAGTTGTTGTTGGTTAGACTTTATAGTTGTTAGACTTCTTGTTATCTTATCGTGCTTAGATTCGTGATTGAGTACTTGTTTATCATTATGATATTGCTCCTCCGTTTGGAGTTGAGATCTTGACAGATATATATTGATTGCGTGGTTGCCCTCCTTTTGGAGAGGTCATGGCAGATTTTTGTGAGTTATCTAGATAGTTGACCTAGACAGCGTTCTACCGCCGATGTTGCGGCGTAGGCTGGACGTACCCATGACTCATGCCCGATTTTTCGGGTACGGGTCGTGACACTCATGTTTCTGGCTGGACTCATACTTGATTTATATGTCGGATCTTGGATTCACTTGTACTAGTAGGGACAGGGAAATACTCGAGTAGACATGTAAATATTCTCAACTGAAATTACTGGAATCACCCCCTCTGGTCTAATCTGGAATGATAGCAGTTGCACACCCAGTGTGCGGTGAGCCGTACTTACCCCTAGCCGTTTATATGTCGAAACAGGTATTTCAAAGACACGAGTTCATTCTTTCTAGTCTGGACTCTCTTGTATTTATTGCTGGTCTCACTTATAGTTTTTGGACTTGACTCATTACATGTATTCTTGCTGGACTCACTACACGTTCTTGTGCACACACTTGATCTTAGTTTAGATTTCTTGTATCATGCAGTCTTTACTATCTTGCTTCTAATATTCATGCATCTTTACCTTTATGCACCAATTATATGTATATATTTCTTATTCATACTTTATTTCCTTCACCTTGCTACTTGCTACAACTGCTTTATAGTTTTTATCATTTAACTGGAACTGCTATTAGAGGTGTACTTGCTCCAATCCTGACTGGATAAATTTGTCAGAGGATCCGGAGGATTGGTGTCCGATATTTTATGGACCTCAGCCTGTAGATGGTGCAGACAGGGACCCCTAGTTTAGGAGTGATTTCCGGGTTGGTAGCCGGGATCACTATGACCTCAGTTGTTATTTTTATTAGCTTTTGGTACCGGATTTGTTCCCGATTTTGGATTGAGACCTTGTATTATATTTGATTCAGGATGTTTTTGTATTATTATTATTGATGTTGTTGGTTTTTAGTAGCGGTTGTTTAGACTTTGTAGTTGTTAGCCTTCTTTGTTATCTTATCGTGCTTAGATTCGTGATTGAGTACTTGTGATTATCTTTATCATATTGCTCCTCCGTTTGGTGTTGAGATCTTGACAGGTATATATATTGTTGTGTGAGATTGTTAGCTAGATAGTAGACCTAGATAGCGTTCTACCGTCGATGCTGTGGCGTAGGCTGGACGTACCCACGACTCATGCCCAATTTTTCGGGTGTGGGTCATGACAATTGGGGATCTAAATTTGGAATGAACTAATGAGAGGAGAGAGAGTGGCCTCCCCCTCATATGGTCGACTCCCTCTAGCCCATTTTCCAAGCAACATGCAATGTCCAATATGCCCCTACTAGTTAATTATAAGGTTTAGTTAGGAGGGCTATATTAGGAAACTTTTAATTCTTCATGAACTAATATAATCTCCTTAATTAATTAAGGGAATGGTCTAATAGGGCCTAGTCCAATGTTGGGCTCAATGTGACATGATAAACTAATAGGTCCACTAATTACAAGTCCAAATACATAGGCTAAATAAATAGCACAACACAATATAATTAATTAGTAGAACAATATAATATTAAATTGCTAACTAATAAATATACTAATGACAAAATACTCACATCTAAAAATATGATAGTGACATGGGCTCCTGAATATGCTTTCTCTACGTCTCACTATACGTCTTTCTCCTACGGGAATACATCCCTGTTATTTATAGCCATCTACACTAAATGGTCATATGCGCGCATGTGTTATGCGTGCATGTCTTTTGGGTTGCTGCATGGTCATCCTTAACAAAATACAGTTGCAACCGTAAGCGCATGTCACTATCGGACTGCCACATGGCACTAGTTACGATAAGATATTGTTGAGTTCTCGGTCTGTAATCTGGGTTATTTTTTACTCGTTGTGTGCGTGACTTGGTCAACTTGACACGTGGTCTGCATTGGTTGTCGAGGATCGCATATTAGTTGTAACAAAATATTTGGTCGCATAGAGCCGCATGAAGACTCGGCCACATTAACGCTTAGTTGCATGAACCCATAACTGCATAAGGGCTATGTCTCAGGGAGACTATGACGCATAAAGACGTTGCCGCATGGAAGCTTATCTTGTGTACAAGTGGCACTACACAGCTGTATACAGATAAATATAATTATGACAGTGATGTAAGCACCGACCTTCACTGTCAGCATCGAATTCGAGGCGTTTATAGTCATTAAATATTATCAATGTCATTAATGTTGCGACTGACAGGAGCGATAGCATGCGTCAGACTTGTATGTGACTAAGAACCCTGTCGATTTCTCCTTTAGATGTCGCATGTTCTTCAAGCAGGATAGGTGGTTTTGATCCTCATGAGACTTGTAGTATGAGCACATATTTTTTGGGGTCTTTTCATACTTTTACAACGTCTTCTCCATGGGTAGTGCAGTTATATCATAGAAGTCGAAGAAGCAGACGTTGCTATCTTGCTTCTCTATAGAGTCTTAGTTTTATGCATTAGAAGCTGCAGCAGATAAAGCAGAATGGCTTCGGAGCTCATATAATCTTTCTCTGGTTGGTGCACAGATTCTGGCAATACCGATATATTATGATTATCAAGCGACTGTAGTTGTGATATCAAATGACCCCTTCAATAGGAAGAAGAGGACTGTGCAACTTTGTCGCACAATACTGAATGAGCATTGTCAAGGATGGCGTCATTGTAGTGGTTGATGTTCGAAGCTAAAAAATTCTGGCAAATCTATTCAACAAAGGCCTTAAGCGCTAGCTGGTTGAGAACAAAACAAAAAAATAGGTTTAAAGGAATTATAATATTCATTCTTTGTAATTCTACCATAAAGTATTATGCTATTAGTTCAAAGAAAAATCTACTAGGCGTATTACTTTTGGCTCAAGGTAGGATCATTGACTGGAAAAATATCAGGTACAATGGGTAGTCCTTTAGGACATTGTGGGGATATTATTCCAGAATTACTATGGTCTACTAGTTTCTCTTGGTATAAAGCAAGTCATGTGGGAGGTTGGCATTAACCCTTAATAAGTTCTTGGTCATTTGGAATGTTCGACGTGATTTACAAGAAGCGCGGGTAGCTCAGCTCTACAAAGGGGCTAGTACCCCATGCTACAGTAGATCATGATACCACATGAGCTAGGTCCTCGGCTTCGGGCCATCATGGAGGCGTAGCACCACAAAGAGACAGGTAGCCTAATGCTAAAAAGTGAAGAGTAGTAGTACATCACTACAAAGAGGCGGGAACCTCATGCTACAGCGGTATGACACTACCAAGTGGTTGTAGACCTCGGCTTCAGTGTCACGCCCCAGTCCCAAAATACCGAGGGACCGGACGCGTGTCAATGGCCAGCAGTACGCACCGATGGACAAACCCAATTCAATGGATCCATCAGGGCATACTTAAGCTGTAATATAACAAGTCTACGACAACATGGCACAACTAGTCTCATCCACACAATATAATAAATATGATCCACAGAATAAATAAGGAATGTAAATCATCAGCTAGTCTCAACAAAGTACTTCGGGGAACAACCCGATAAATATCTAGTACAATGGTTCAACAGACCAGAAATAAATGACTGAAATAAATAATAAAAGCTAAGCATGAACATGGATGCTCAAGAGAAGTCTTCAGCTAAGACCTCGTCCTCGGATGGTGGTACAGCTCCTACTCCGGTCCCGTATATCTCGGGATAAACCTCGTCTGCAAAATCTGGGGACAAAATCCCAATCCAGGTCCTCAGGGGACATAGCAAGGTACAAGAAAGCTCATGCCAAAATGAGTAAATAAACAGTGAAGCAAATAAATAACTAAATGAAGCAATAGGGTAAATATGTAACCAATCTAAGTGAAATGCAAGTGAGAGCAGCACGAGTCTCAGGCTGAGCCACTACAAGCTCTGTGTCGGGGAGCCGGTAGCGGTAATAACCGGTAGTGGGTCTAGCTCTTCTACGAGAGTCTACGACCTCTCAATAATAGAAGATATATATATGTAAACAGCCTATAGCCTGTGTGTCTCTCCCCACCCAATGTAACCACGCATATCATGACCATAACGTCTCATGCCCATGTCAAGCGTGATCATAGCTAAATGCAACAAGTCATAAAGTTTCTAAGAATATAATGTCAATGTCCTGTATCCTATAAAGAATCACCACGAATATCTCGGGAAAATCCTGTCTCATGAATAGTGTCAAGTGTCCTGGGTCATAGGGTACTTGATAAGACAAGTACGAAAATATAAAGTGTCACGAATGTCCATCTCTAGATGACTGTACCCAACACTGCGTACAGTGTCGACACCCGACTGATAATCGGACGCTAAGTACGTCACACGGTCCTAGGTTGAGCATGCACAGCAATATAATGAAGCAAGGAAAAATATGTAATAATACTGCAGAGTTTGGCAAGGTACACTTGCCTGATATTTGAATATCAACAACTGTCCCTGGATCAGTGGAACCGGTAGGGACTACTCCAAAAGCTGTAATAAACATCACCAATAGTCTCAGAAGATATCAAACTGCTAGAAATGCCTGCCCTTACGCCCAATTTGGACACAGGGGCAAAAAGGTCATTTTTGGATTAAAGCGGGGTCCACATGTGGGCCACTTTGCACCGAAAAGCGTGTCAGGGTCAAAGGTCTCCAAATTACTCCAACTCAGTGTCTACAAGTCAGGAACGATGATACGAACCCAATGGAACTTCCAGAATTGGATTCTGATGAGCCGATCTCAAAATCATCCGTCAAGTGGAGCCTGTGGGGCCCACGATACGTAATTTTGTCAACGTTCTCGGAATCGGACCAAACTTGGGTCACAGGACCAGCGTATTGCTACGAGTCTGATGGCGCAAGTTTCGTCTTGATTCGACGTGTGTACACGAAGTTACAGTGCGTTCCAGAAAGGACGAATACGGGGTGTCGTCGGCGGATACGCGTTGATTCCGGGGTGCACGCACCTCCGAATCGACTTCTGCAAAATTCCACACGACCGTATCAACGACGCACACGGTTCGGTAAAGACCGCGTGCGACCAAGTCGTCCCGATTGGCGGGGCAGACTCAGTTCTGGGGTGAAACAGGGCGTTATTTTTCCTGTTTTTGGATCGCGGTGTACGATCACCACAGGACGCGATGCGCCGAGCAAGTTGCACGGGCACCGAGAGGGTTACACAGTCTATGCACAGCAACTAACGGAATTAAAAACGGAGATACGCGTTGAGAGAAAACGATACCTGAACAGGGCTCCGTGAACGCTGAAATTCACGTGTCCGAGAGTCCAATCTGTGTCCCGGTCGTGTCCTGTGTTTGCTGCTCCCGTCTCGTGTCCGCTGAGACGTTGTGCCCGGTCACGGCTCAGGGGGTTGCTGGAGAGTTGTCGGCCTGCAACTGTCCCGGTCGGCGAGGGGCTGCTCGTGGACGGCGTTGCCGAGTCGGCCTGGGCGATGGGGAAGGTCGGCCGATCGGGGTCGGGGACTCCGCAGAGGGGATCGGGATCGGGCTCAGGGTCTTGGGGTATCGACGAGTCGGGTGACGGAGAAGGGAACGATCGGCAGGGAGGAGTTCGAATGGCTGGAGGCGGCGGCGTCCGGGGTTGGGTTTGGATGGGTGAGGGTGGTGCGGCGGTCTGATGACAAGGAGGAGTTGAGGGGGAGTCGTCGAGTGCCTGGACTCAGCGGCTATGCTGACTCGGCGACGAGCGGCGGTGTGGGTTGAGTTGATCGGAGGAGAGGTTGATGGCAGCGCCGCGGAGTTCTAAGTTTGCTGCTGGCACGCACGCCAAGGAGAAAATTTATACCTGCTACAGGACTTCCGGCAAGCTAGGGCTTTCCCATGCGGGTAGGGTTTGCCAACGGGTCGGGTTCTCAATTGGTTTGGTTCGGTTCAATTAATTCAGGATTGGTTAGGTTAATTTCCAATAGCTTTTAAGGCTTTATAAAAGCTTCCGGAGTCCAAATAATTCCCCGAAAAATACCATAGGTCCGGTTTTCCATTGCGCCCCATAATATATTATCTCCCGAATATTTTAACACCAATTAGCCACACTTAAAAATTCTTTACATCACAATCCTCTTTGTTTTAATTTCCAGAAAATACCAAAAATGAAATAACTCATTTTAAAATTATTCTCAAAATTTAGGGTGTTTACAATCTTCCCTCCTTAAAAGGATTGCGTTCTCGCAATCAAAGAAAAATGCTACCAAAAGAATTATGGAAACTACAAGGTTGCTTAGTTTTCAACTGCCTCTTCGAACCAGTGGGGGTATCGCTGGCGCATACTATCTTCTCGTTCCCAAGTCGATTCTCCAGGTGAATGGTGTTTCCAAGCTACACGAACCAATCTGATTGTCTGTCCCCGCAATGTCTTCTCACTGACGTCGAGGATACCAACTGGTTGTTCTTCATATCTCAAGCTCAGGCCTACTGCGATCTCTGAATGATCGACTACGTGACTTGGGTCGGTCACGTACCTCCGCAACTGTGAGACGTGGAATACGTCATGCACCCCCTCTAAGGATGGAGGTAATGCAAGACGATAAGCTACCTCACCAACGCGCTCTAGTATGTCAAATGGCCCAATATACCTTGGGCTCAGCTTGCCTCTGCTCCCAAATCGAATAGTACCTCGAGTGGGCGAAATTCTCAAGAATACGTGATCTCCTTCTTTGAACTCTAGGGGACGTCTGTGTGTATCAGCCCAATGCTTTTGTCTGTCCTGAGCTGCTCGTAGATAATTCTGAATCTGCTTCACCTTCTCCACTGTTTGTGTGACCAATTCTGGACCCAGTATTTGACGTTCACCAACGTCACTCCAACATATAGGTGACCTGCACTTCCTTCCGTATAAAGCTTCAAATGGTGCCATCTGGATGCTGGCCTGATAACTGTTATTGTAGGAGAACTCTACTAAGTGCAAATGATCTTCCCAAGATTCTCCTAAGTCTAGCATACATGATCTCAACATATCCTCTAAGATCTGAATGGTGCGCTCCGATTGTCCATCTGTCTGCGGGTGGTATACCGTGCTGAATTTGAGTCTGGTGCCCAGACTCTCTTGCATGCTTCTCCAGAAATGAGATGTAAATCTCGAATCTCGATCCGATACGATACTAACAGGCACTCCATGTAATTTGACGATTTGTCGCATATACATGTCGGCTAGTACCTCTGTGGACTGTCCAACTCTAAATGGCAAGAAGTGTGCCGATTTAGTGAGTCGATCCACTATCACCCATACTGCGTCTCTTCCGCTGGGGCTCCTCGGAAATCCTGTAACAAAATCTATCGTGATATGCTCCCACTTCCATTCCGGTATCGGAAGCGGCTGTAACATCCCTGCAATCCTCTGATGCTCGGCCTTTACTTGCTGGCAGACTAAGCATTTGGCCACAAATCTTGCGATCTCTCTCTTTATTCCATGCCACCAGTAGTACTGTCTCAAGTCTCGATACATCTTGGTTCCTCCTGAGTGAACAGAATACAAAGAGCTATGTGCTTCAGTCATTAACTCCTGTCTCAATTCTCCATTTGGAACATACAGGCGATTTCCAAACCTCAATGTCCCGTCTTCGTGGATGCGAAGTCCTGTCTGCAGGCCAGCTTCTGTCCTCTCCTTGAGTCTTCGAAATCTAGCATCGGTGGGCAATGCCTCCTTAATCTTTTCCACAAGGGATGACTGAATCTCAAGATTAGCCATCAAGCCATTCGGTCCTGGTAAGACAACCTCTATCTGAAGCTCCTATAAATCCTTCAACAACTCGGGCTGCATCGTCAAGAAATAAGCCGTAGGCTTCCTGCTCAGTGCGTCTGCAACTACATTCGCCTTCCCCGGATGGTACTGCAGATCTATGTCAAAATCTACCATCAATTCCAGCCAACGTCTCTGCCTCATGTTAAGCTCCTTCTGAGTATACACATACTTCAGACTCTTGTGGTCAGTAAAGATTTCTACCCTCTCTCCATAAAGATAGTGCCTCCATATCTTCAATGCAAATATAACTGCTGCTAGCTCCAGATCATGTGTTGGGTAGTTCTTCTCGTGGACCTTCAACTGTCTTGACGCATAAGCAATGACCTTGCCATGTTGCATCAAAACACATCCTAGTCCACTGCCTGATGCATCGCTGTAAACAACAAAACCTCCCGACCCTGAAGGAAGAGTCAAGACAGGTGCTGTTGTTAATCTTCTCTTTAATTCTTCGAAGGCCTTCTGGCAGTCTTCTGTCCATATAAACTCCTGGTCCTTTCGTGTCAGCTTTGTCATTGGTTCTGCAATCCTCGAGAAATTTTCTACGAACCTTCGGTAATATCCCGCAAGTCCGAGGAAACTTCTCACTTCTGCAACTGATGTGGGTGTAGGCCAAGTCTCTATTGCCGCAACTTTCTTCGGATCCACTGCAAGTCCTTCCCCTGATATGATGTGTCCCAAGAAAGGCACTTTATCCATACAGAACTCACACTTACTGAGCTTGGCATATAGCTTCTCCTGTCTCAAGGTCTCTAACACGATTCTCAGATGTTCCTCGTGCTCTTCATGGTTCTTAGAATATATGAGAATGTCGTCAATGAACACCACTACGAATTTATCCAAGAACTGATGAAAGACTCTGTTCATTAAGCTCATAAACACTGCTGGCGCGTTGGTTAAACCAAACGGCATCACCAAGAACTCATAATGCCCATACTTCGTCCTGAAAGCTGTCTTCGGGATGTCTTTCTTCCTCACCTTGATCTGATGATAGCCGGATCTAAGGTCAATCTTCGAAAATACCCTTGCACCACTTAATTGATCGAATAGATCATCAATGCGTGGTAAGGGATACCTGTTCTTGATGGTCACAGTATTTAGTGCCCTGTAATCAATACACAACCGTACTGTTCCATCCTTCTTCGGCACGAATAAGATGGGTGCTCCCCAAGGTGAAACACTGGGCCGAATGAAACCCTTCTCCAGAAGGTCATCAACCTGTTCTTTCAACTCCACTAACTCCTTAGGTGCTAGCCGATATACTGATGAAGTGATAGGCTCTGCTCCTGGAGTTAAGTCTATTGTGAATTCTATTTCCCGATCAGGCGGTAAACCTGGAAGATCATCAGGAAATACATCCACAAATTCTGATATGACTCTTGGGTAACCTGTCTCCCCTTCTACAGATAGTACCCTAAGAGTAGGCTGAACTCCTTGCTCTACTGCTCCTCGAAGAAACTCAAATTCTGGATGTCCAGGCGGTCTAAATATAACCTTTCCAAGCCGACAATCAAGGGTCGCATGATACTGACTTAACCAGTCCATACCAAGTACGACATCATAATCCGGCATGGAAAAGATCAAAAATTGAGCTCGCATCTCTCGGCCACAAACTACTACAGAACATGATCTACAGACATCACTAACCGGAATAATTTCACCTCCCGTAAGAATTCTCTTAATCTTCGGAAGGGGTGCGGTAGCTACTCTATGGGTGGCTACAAAGCTAGCTGTTATAAATGAATGCGATGCTCCAGAATCAAATAATGCTACAGCTGGTAATGAAGCTACTAAAATAGTACCTGCGATGACTTCGCCCGTAGTAGCTTCCTGCTCGACAGCTAATGTGAATGCCTGGCCTCGACCCTGAGCTGGTCCTCTCTGCTGCGGCTGCTGCTGGATTAGGGCTGCCTGTGGTGACAGGGGTGGTCTCTGCTGGTTCCCTCCTGGGGCTGGTGGCCTGACCCCACCAACTTCTGTCTGCTGGGCCCCTGTTGCCGGATAAGCTGGTCGTGGTGCAGGTAACGCTAGTCTTGGTGCTCCGTCTCGGCGTTCGGAACAGTCCCTGGAAAAGTGCTGGCTGGATCCGCAGCTCAAACATAGTCCCAACTTACGCATGCATTCCTTCTCGATGTGTCCTACCTTGCCGCAGTGGTGACAAGTAGGAAGAGGTCTGTCCCTATGTGCTGCTCTATCTGGCATACCCCTCTGGGTTCGCTTTGCTGAATCCCCATGTGCTGGCCTAGATGGTGCTGATGTGATAGGCCTCTTCAGATTAGACTCCCTCCTAGCGACGTGCTCCAAGCGTCGGGCCGCTGCAAGGACATCGGTATAAGAGGTAGGTGCTACCGATCCAATCACTCTCTGAAGCTCAAACTTCAAGCCGTCAAAGAACTTTTCAGCTTTTTCTTCCTCCGTCGAAATCAATGTCGGGGCAAAGTGGCTCAGGCGAATAAATTCCGCATTGTATTCCTCCACTGACATGCTGCCATGGATAAGGCGGTTGAACCTGTCTCTGAGCTCTGACCGTGCGACTGCTGGAATATACATCTCTTGGAAGAGTCTGGAGAACTCTTCCCATGTGACTCGGTCCTGTCCAAGCCTCCTCTCTTCTGCTAGCCACCAGTGATGCGCATTATCAGTTAACTGCATTCTAACTACAGTCATCCACTTCTCTCTCGGAAGTTCAGCGGCTTCCAACTGATGCTGAATGTTGGTGAGCCACTCATGAACTTCCGTTGGCCCTTCCTTACCAGAAAATGTGCGAGGCTTGAGGTGACGGAAATCGGTGATAGATCCCATCGATGTTCGTCTTGTTGGGGGATTTGCCTGCTCCAATACGGATACCAGGCTGGTCCTCAGATACTCGGCCTCCTGCCGATGGGCCTCTTGCTGAATCTGTTGCTGTGCTTGCATCATAGCATACATCATCTGGAACATCTGTTGCCCGTCCATGGCTTGTCCTGGCGGGAATACTGGCATCTGGGGAGTGAACTGTGGTGGAGGTGGGATGTCATCTCTCCGGAACCTTGGATTAGGCTGACCGGTTTGATCACTCTGCGATGCTTGTCCTCCATCCCCTGGTGTCACTCCGTCTCCATAAGTAACCACAGCGTCGTGTGGCGTATCCAAGGGAATATCATCTCTGTTTCCGGAATTCATTGCTCTGAAATCAAAAGATAAACTATAAGAACGCTCAGAGGAATCAATACAGGATACAGTTCAAGTAACAAATTTTGAGTTCGATATAGAGTTCAACAAATGGTTTAAATAATGGATGAGATCCTATGATTTATACTATCCTTAGGGCAGGCTGGTTCGGTCCCTAAGTTGAAACCGAACTATTTAGTCGTAGACCTGCATGGGCCACCACAAAAACCATGTCACGCCCCAGTCCCAAAATACCGAGGGACCGGACGCGTGTCAATGGCCAGCAGTACGCACCGATGGACAAACCCAATTCAATGGATCCATCAGGGCATACTTAAGCTGTAATATAACAAGTCTACGACAACATGGCACAACTAGTCTCATCCACACAATATAATAAATATGATCCACAGAATAAATAAGGAATGTAAATCATCAGCTAGTCTCAACAAAGTACTTCGGGGAACAACCCGATAAATATCTAGTACAATGGTTCAACAGACCAGAAATAAATGACTGAAATAAATAATAAAAGCTGAGCATGAACATGGATGCTCAAGAGAAGTCTTCAGCTAAGACCTCGTCCTCGGATGGTGGTACAGCTCCTGCTCCGGTCCCGTATATCTCGAGATAAATCTCGTCTGCAAAATCTGGGGACAAAATCCCAATCCAGGTCCTCAGGGGACATAGCAAGGTACAAGAAAGCTCATGCCAAAATGAGTAAATAAACAGTGAAGCAAATAAATAACTAAATGAAGCAATAGGGTAAATATGTAACCAATCTAAGTGAAATGCAAGTGAGAGCAGCACGAGTCTCAGGCTGAGCCACTACAAGCTCTGTGTCGGGGAGCCGGTAGCGGTAATAACCGGTAGTGGGTCTAGCTCTTCTACGAGAGTCTACGACCTCTCAATAATAGAAGATATATATATGTAAACAGCCTGTAGCCTGTGTGTCTCTCCCCACCCAATGTAACCACGCATATCATGACCATAACGTCTCATGCCCATGTCAAGCGTGATCATAGCTAAATACAACAAGTCATAAAGTATCTAAGAATATAATGTCAATGTCCTGTATCCTATAAAGAATCACCACGAATATCTCGAGAAAATCTTGTCTCATGAATAGTGTCAAGTGTCCTGGGTCATAGGGTACTTGATAAGACAAGTACGAAAATATAAAGTGTCACGAATGTCCATCTCTAGATGACCGTACCCAACACTGCGTACAGTGTCGACACCCGACTGATAATCGGACGCTAAGTACGTCACACGGTCCTAGGTTGAGCATGCACACCAATATAATGAAGCAAGGAAAAATATGTAATAATACTGCAGAGTTTGGCAAGGTACACTTGCCTGATGTTTGAATATCAACAACTGTCCCTAGATCAGTGGAACCGGTAGGGACTACTCCAAAAGCTGTAATAAACATCACCAATAGCCTCAGAAGATATCAAACTGCTAGAAATGCCTGCCCTTACGCCCAATTTGGACACAGGGGCAAAAAGGTCATTTTCGAATTAAAGCGGGGTCCACATGTGGGCCACTTTGCACCGAAAAGCGTGTCAGGATCAAAGGTCTCCAAATTACTCCAACTCAGTGTCTACAAGTCAGGAACGATGATACGAACCCAACGGAACTTCCAGAATTGGATTCTGATGAGCCGATCTCAAAATCACCCGTCAAGTGGAGCCTGTGGGGCCCACGATACGTGATTTTGTCAACGTTCTCGGAATCGGACCAAACTTGGGTCACAGGACCAGCGTATTGCTACGAGTCCGATGGCGCAAGTTTTGTCTCGATCCGACGTATGTACACGAAGTTACAGCGCGTTCCAGAAAGGACGGATACAGGGTGTCGTCGGCGGATACGCGTTGATTTTGGGGTGCACGCACCTCCGAATCGACTTCTGCAAAATTCCACACGACCGTATCAACGACGCGCACGGTTCGGTAAAGACCGCGTGCGACCAAGTCGTCCCGATTGGCGGGGCGAACTCAGTTTCGGGGTGAAACAGGACGTTATTTTTCCTGTTTTTGGATCGCGGTGTACGATCACCACAGGACGCGATGCGCCGAGCAAGTTGCACGGGCACCGAGAGGGTTACACAGTCTATGCATAGCAACTGACGGAATTGAAAACGGAGATACGCGTTGAGAGAAAACGATACCTGAACAGGGCTCCGTGAACGCTGAAATTCACGTGTCCGAGAGTCCAATCTGTGTCCCGGTCGTGTCCTGTGTTTGCTGCTCCCGTCTCGTGTCCGCTGAGACGCTGTGCCCGGTCACGGCTCAGGGGGTTGCTGGAGAGTTGTCGGCCTGCAACTGTCCCGGTCGGCGAGGGGCGGCTCGTGGACGGCGTTGCCGAGTCGGCCTGGGCGATGGGAAAGGTCGGCCGATCGGGGTCGGGGACTCCGCAGAGGGGATCGGGATCGGGCTCAGGGTCTTGGGGTGTCGACGATTCGGGTGACGGAGAAGGGAACGATCGGCAGGGAGGAGTTCGAATGGCTGGAGGCGGCGGCGTCCGGGGTTGGGTTTGGATGGGTGAGGGTGGTGCGACGGTCTGATGACAAGGAGGAGTTGAGGGGGAGTCGTCGGGTGCCTGGAATCAGCGGCTATGCTGACTCGGCGACGAGCGGCGGTGTGGGTTGAGTTGATCGGAGGAGAGGTTGATGGCAGCGCCGCGGAGTTCTAAGTTTGCTGCTGGCACGCACGCCAAGGAGAAAATTTATACCTGCTACAGGACTTCCGGCAAGCTAGGGCTTTCCCATGCGGGTAGGGTTTGCCAACGGGTCGGGTTCTCAATTGGTTTGGTTCGGTTCAATTAATTCAGGATTGGTTAGGTTAATTTCCAATAGCTTTTAAGGCTTTATAAAAGCTTTCGGAGTCCAAATAATTCCCCGAAAAATACCATAGGTCCGGTTTTCCATTGCGCCCCATAATATATTATCTCCCGAATATTTTAACACCAATTAGCCACACTTAAAAATTCTTTACATCACAATCCTCTTTGTTTTAATTTCCAGAAAATACCAAAAACGAAATAACTCATTTTAAAATTATTCTCAAAATTTAGGGTGTTTACATTCAGGCCATGTCATAGTGATGTAGCACCGCAAGGAAGCGCAAGGCTTCATACTGGATACTGTTGAACTCTCTGAAAAGAACTCACCTAAGTGTATGAACAGAGATATGTGTCATCTCTTGAGGGTAAACTTGTAGACACCCAAGATATATACATTGATACCATGTCAGTATAGGACCTTTAATGTGCGACCAAAGACACAAGTGATATCATTAATGAGTGAAAACAATAACATTTATGGTACTAAATTCAAGGCATAGTCCATTATGTATCGTATTGTTAAATGACACATGTGGCAAGATCCAAGTCGTAAGCGATATCTATCATAATGCATGATGTACAATCACTATGGAGAACGCTCGATCCATATATTGAGATATGTGAAAGATTATTGGAGTTTTTACATCACAACTGGGCAGTTTAGTCCCATATTGGAAAAAAAACTTCATGTGAGTATCTCATTATATAGCTATAATTTGTATTGAGGTATGCACATGGGGTGTGGTGGCACATATGGTTGCCATGGTGGGATGTTTTACTAGATGGGCTAAGTTTAAATTCCTCAGAAGAAACATTAATATTTTTTGTCACTCTCTTTGGGATTTTTGTTAGGAGAAAATCCCCAAAGGGACTTCGCGACTAGACACGAGCTCGGACGAAGGACGCAAAGTGGCTCTTTGATGGCATACTTTGTACATTCAAAAAGTATAAGTGCTAGAGAGAGCTGCTGTAGCAGTATTGGAGCAACGGAGTGCTACTCGTTCAAGGAGTCTAAGTGTTGTTCGAGGAGATCGTGCAAAAGTAATAGAGGAGCATTCCAGAAGTTCGAGATTCTAAACTTGCTGGTTCTTGGGAGTATATCAACAAAATATACGTCTAATCTTGCTTTGAGTAACGATGGTTTTGATCACCCCAGCGAGCATTGTGTTCATATTGAATAACAAATCTGAGTCGCTTTTTAAATCTAATCCAATGGATAAGGTACAGGATAGACAGAATAAGAATGAATGAATATATATATATATATATATGGGATGAGATAATGCACCGAGGCTTATTGCACCTTTTATTGCAACAAGCAATCTCAGCCACATATTTTTTTGAAATGTGTGGTTATAAAGTATGTCGACGTAGCAACAACTTTATGGGATGATTTATGAGTACACATTTCAAAAAATGTGTGGTTGAGATTGATTGTTGCAATATCCCACCCCTATATATACTAGTAAATGCACGTGCGTTGCACGTAAAAAAATTTTTGTAATATTGTTAATTTTTTTAAAATATTTATAAATTAAGATTTGTTATATATATATATATATTTATTTATTTATTTATTTATTTATTAAAAAAATAGATTTATAAGATTTATAAGATTTATTATTGAAAATTTAATAAAAATTTAAATTATATTAAAATTGTTTAAATTTGATTTGAATATATTTAAAATTAAAGTTGTTATACTGTTTGTAAAACTGTGGATATATGTTTAGATATAAAAAATTTAGTTTAAATATATTTTGAATATTGAATATATTTTTATTTGAATTTGTTATATATATATATATATTTTTTTATATACATTTAGATATATGTTTAGGTAATTATAAAGATTTTAAGATGTTTCTACGTAAAAAAAATACATACACGGTAGTTAAAAAAATTTAGAAACTTTTAATTATTAATTGGTTGAATATTTACTTACGACTTAGACGGCTCACTTTTGAACCGTTTTGAAACCTCATTTTATATATATATATATATATATATATATATATATATATATATAAATCGTAAAGCAATGGCTCAGGCACCAATGGACTTTTCAGTATAAACCAAATTTAAAAGCCCATACTGATATTGCTTTATGGTTTGCAAATGTTCGTGAATTAATGCAAGCATGGTTTGCAAGTTTGCGAATTAAAAAGATTATGCTTTCTTTGAATGTATTATTTTGTTGTTAGTGTAAACCTTTTTTCTCTTCTTCTTGTAATATTTTATTTGAGTTGTAGTCTAACTCGCCTAATGTCGATATCACCCTGGCCACATTATTGAATAAATATTGAACAGTTGTTCATTGCGTAATGTGCACTGTCTTTCTATTCATTGCGTAAGGGGTGAGAAGAAGGGAGAGATGTCCGCATCAAAAATTTATACGGAAGGAAAGGAGAAAGAAGATTCTTGAAGGAATAGAGAGTATGGGGTGTAAATGTATGCGCAATGAAGTGGTCCAATCCACGGTCTAATCCTATCCACTGACAAATTGAAGTAATAGGAGAATGGAGTCAATATGTGGAGCACGTATAATGTACTGTCAGCTGCTGCATGAAGTTATTCGGTTGAGTCTTTCTTTCTTATACGTGGAAGAAAGCTCTCCTACATCCATGCATGCATGCGTTTATTTCACACAGTCGCTTTTGTGCCCGAGTCCATACTTATATGTTGACTATGTTGTAGGCTGAGACAATTTATTCCAAAAAAATATTAAAAAAATCATATTAATCGGAATATATTCAGTCCACTCTAATATATTTTAGTCCACCTCAGCTCGAATTTTTAGTTTTAATATTTTGACTATGTAATACGTACCTACTGATCCTACCGTTCCATACACTGGCCTGAGAAAAGTATGTACATAATATAGCCCCAGCTGTGTTATCGTGGGAGGTCGGGTCCTCGTGAACTTGGTATTTTTTTAAATCCGAATCCCATTTGAAGAAGTTTAAATGCTCAATTAATCGATAAGTGCCAGCAAGACCAAATATTTTACGTACACGACTAAAATTGCATTATAATACATTTTTAAGTCCGAAGTTTGTGTCCGAGTGGAATGGTCTAATAGTAAGGCCAATAACATGGATAGAAGATGGCTGGGTAAAAAAAAAAAAAAAATCCAAAGTTTGTGAAGGATATTGAGCTAAGACATGGTAAGTACTTTTTTTCCAGCAGGTGGGGACAAAGCTGTTAGTGATTTAGAGCACGTTCGGTCACTGAAAAATGAGGGGTCCTAGAAAAATTTACAATTATTCTATTTGTTTTTAAAAAAAATTGGATGATGCCATCTTCTATTGTGTGACAGTGATATAGCAGCTGACATGACAAATTTTAACCCAACAAATTAATAACCAACTTTTTAATGTTAATGTTAATGTTAATTTTAATGTTAAAGTTAAAGTTAAAGTTAAAGTTAAAGTTAAAGTTAATTTTAATTTTAATGTTAATATTAATTTTAATGTTAATTTTAATATCAATTTTAATTTTAATGTTAAATTTTGTCATTTTAGCTGTCAAGTACGTTATATAATGGGAGATTATATCGTCCAATTTTTTTTTTTTTTTGTCTCGGAGTTCAATGACATGAAAAGTTTTTGGTCTCGGAGTTCAATGAGCGTCATACAAAAATATGTCAGGGTAACTACAAAAATTTAGTTTTAATTGGTGTGAGGGCTACACAAAATATTTGAATGAATATGGACAAGGTAACTTTTGAGTATCATTGGCATTTAGCAGCTTCTACATGAGGTCTTGGAAATAGCCAACCATAGATCATAATGCAGATCAGGGTCATGCTTAGGACTGCAAATGAGTCAAGTTAAGCCAAGCTTTTATAAACTTGAACTTGGCTTGACTAGAATTAATTGAGCTTGACTTGATAAGTTTTTTTTTTTATTTTAGAGCTTGAGTTTGGCTTGGTTTGAACTCGAATTGGTTTGATAAGCAAGTTTGATTCAAGCTTGATAAGCTAAAACTCAAGCTCTTGATTTCAAGCTCGTTCAGCTTTATTTCAAGCTCATTAAGTTTTATTTCAAGCTTAACGAGCTCGATTTCAAACTAGTTAGACTTGAATTCAAGTACATATAATATTAATAATTTATTTATAAACATTCAATTAAAAAGTTTCTTAATATCAATTATTAAGGACATATAAATATATAATGCACACAATTATATTGTTAACAAACATACATAAAATTAGAAATCAACAAAGGACAATTAAAATTTAAAAAACAAAACAAATTGGTAGACTGCCAACAACGAACTTCTAAACAAGCTTCTAAACGAGCCAGATTACGAGTCAGCTCGCAAGCTCATAAACGAACCAGCTCGCAAGCTCAAACGAGCCGAGTACTTCTAAGCTTGAACTTGACTTGTTTATAAAACGAGTTCGAAAATGAAACTTAAGTTCAACTTGTTTACTAAACGAATCAAATTCAAACTAACTTTTATCGAGCCGAACTTCGAGCAGCTAGCGGCTTGTTCTAATCATGTGATCCTTTTTGTATCCTTCATCCGTAGAGGCTATAACTACGTGCTTCTCTTTTCCAATGCCCTTTCTTTTTCTTCAAAAAAATATTGTAATCATATGCTCCAAATTTCTTATAGGGCAAAGTCGGCATGCACTGCATACTTCAGAGATAAATCCTTTAGATTGTAAATATGCTATTTCAGAGATAGTCTGTTACCTAATTTCTTCAAATATATATATATATATATATTGTAAATATGCTATTTCAGAGATAGTCTGTTACCTAATTTCTTCAAATATATATATATATATATATATATATATTGTAAATATGCTATTTCAGAGATAGTCTGTTACCTAATTTCTTCAAAAATATATATATATATATATATATATATATATATATATATATATATATACATATATATATATATATATATACATATATATATATATATATATATATATATATTTGAGAATTTGCAGCTTTGAAAGTAAATGGTACTTTTCTATTACAAATCTGGTTTGCATCCTGGATGGTAGGAAACTTGAAGTGCATGATGGCATGGAAATATGAAATATTACTTGCTAGAATAGAGTGTTAAAAAGGTTGATTTGTCGATTTTAGATTTTAGAAATCAAATTGTGATCAAGGTTCGAAGTATCAGAATCAAAATCAGTATCGAATTATTCCTATCAGTATCGAAATCGACAGTATTTGTCTCTGATTATTTGGTATCGAAGTTTAGAACTTAGTTTTCTTTTAGGACTAAGTTTTCTTTGCAAACATGAAATTGGAGCTAAATGCTACTTTTCTTACAATGCTATACAAGTTTACAATGCCAACTTTTTATGAAGGCATTTTACAGAAAAAGAAATCGACAATTGAATTTTTTTATCTTAGTGTCGTAAAAATTTGACACTTGAGAATCAATATCTTAGTTGTCATCAAATAAATGGAAAGCAACTATAGGACACAAAAAATTTGACTTGCATTTAGCTTTCAAGCAATACTTGATGGTTTTGTGCTAAATTGACACTGGAAGTAGAGACGATAGCTTTAAAGCAATGAGACAATTGTTTGATATAAAAATCATAATTTGTATCTAATTCATATTGTTTGAATATATATGGTGCAGAATAATTTAGGGGTAAGAAAGCAATGAGTCGATACTTAGTTGACCACATGTGGATGTACAATCGACGACATGAGAGCAAGTTTGGTCTGAATGATGATTTCAAGGCATGCGTTGAGGAATTTCTTAAATACGCCAGTAGACAACTTGATTTTATGGATAGCAGACTCATCAAGTGCCATTTTGTCAAATGTCATAACATACCATTCAAAGAAGTAGATCATATGAGAGAGCATCTCTACAAGTAGGATTTCGTACAAAACTATAAGTAGTAGATGGCTCAAGGAGAATCTTTGTTTCCGCAATATTAGTACTCCTTTAATATGGAGGTCAGAGAGTCCACTCCTGGAGATAATTTTGAATATCGATAGCGAAACCTAACATGGGAGATGGTATTTACTACGGCAGGGCCTAGGTTTGATTTGGAGGATCTGAATCCTGATGCAGTATATTCAATAATGTCGATACTCATATAGATCCGGATTATGATACTTATTTTGTTATGTCGGTGGTGATGCCATTGTTGAATCTCAAGTCATATTTTTACTTGTCGCATGAATGCTACGACTAGATAATTCAGTTCGTTAGAGAGTTCTTAGCAAAAGGATGAAAGGATTTCCTGAAAAAATTTACAAGTCGAAGATTATGATACAGAAACTCGAATTATGCTACGAAAAGATAGATTATTGTCGAAAAGGCTGTGTGTTGTAGTACAAGGAGAACAAGGATAAAGACAGATATATTATTTGTTACGCGGAATGGTACAAGCCAATTCGGGACAAAGAAAAGATAACTGCCCAAGGAAAGTTGCATCCCTGCAAGTACATGCAGTTCTTGCCGATCACAAAAAGGCTGTAGAGGATGTATATGTTCGCAAATACAGCACAACACATGACATGGCATAGAAAGGAATGGAAGATGGATGAAGGAGAATTATCTCACTCTTCCTTTGGAGGGACATTGAAGCATTTTGACCGGTGTTATCCAGAATTTGCTGCGAAGCCTAGGAATATCTGGTTGGCTTTATTTTCTTATGGATTTACTCCTTTCGGACCGTCAGAATCTCAGTACTCATGTTGGCCGATAATTTTGACCCCTTACAATCTACTACTGCGGATGTGTATGAAGACTACTTATATGTTCTTGACACTTATCATACCTGGTCCCAAAAATCTGTCACGTCCTGATTCCGTGGAATCGATAGTCGTCCCCCGGGCGTGATGCCGTGCGGGCCTAGGTTGTGCCCCGCACAAGGCTAAGGTATTTTTGTTTCACATAGCGAGCACATATTCAGAGTACGCAGATAAATTGAAACACAGATTTAAAACATGGAAAAGTTCTCTTTTTATTGATAATGAACATCTATTACAAATTCTTGAACTGAGTCATAAGGTTGCCACATGGGCTTATAAAATGTTGACACAAAATGAGATAGCAGTCATGTACATTACATCCTTTACTAAACTTCAAAATGTAAAGACCTCCTGGAGGGATGACGGCTTTCCCTCTGAGCTGCATTGTGTTAAGTTGCTAGCTCCTTGCTTCTTCAGAATACTTCAAAAGGTGGAACGAATCAAGGCGTGCCTACAGCTGGACTGGATTGGGGGATTGGCTTTGGTTCCTCGCTCGGCTCGCCTTAGTACGGGAAACCTATTTCAACGAGGGTTAGTACATCAAAATGTACTGGTGAAGGCAAGCTAACCCAACTATACCAATCAATACGTTATTTAGATGAAGCATACATATTTATTTATGGTCTTTCTATCTTGCCTTAATTCATTTGACAAGCAGCAATATATAATAAAACTACTGAAATAAACTTGCCACCGTTTGGTAACTTTTACCTGCCCGTCTGAACCACCTGCATAGTACTTACCATGTCCTTCCCTGCCACGGAGACACAAGTTAGCTTGCAACAGGTTTAAGTATACAAAAGGATCACTGGCATAATGCCACGAGGGACGGGTTATAGTCTCGAGACAAAATGAGGTGCAACGGAGGTGGCGAGCCCCCGCTACACAATACTTCATCCATAACATACGACTATACATAATGTTCCGTCCGGATCGGATCGATCCCAGTGCCACGACGACCGTCCGTGAAAACCATAAGACCTTGTGCATAAGTTGTCCGTGATCAAACAGCATTCATTATGTTTAAGAAAATACTAGCACGATACAAGTTTCATAGCATAAACGGTTTTGTATAATCCTTCAGACCAATATATCGCATAGCAAGGTGTGTTCCATATGCATAGCACAATTTATAAAAGAAGCATGTATTCTAATTAAAATTGAAGTATATGATGAACATTCCACGAACAAGCATGCAAATGAGTAACCGTTCACAAGTTTGATTGACGAGCATAATACTCCAAGTCTATTCCTTTTTATCTTGACTTCTTTTTAGTTATTACTTGGTATCGTTTGATCGGGGCAAGCAAGAATACAATATTTTTAGGTGTGAAGACTGGAAGAAGGGCCAACTAATCGAATATAAGACACTCACTTAGTTGGTTAGAAGGGAGAAGGAAAGAGGTGCTTCAGGACTCCGCTCGTGCGTCGTCTACTGCTCGTTCACCTGGTTTCCACGAACAGCTGATCAATACCTCTTCTACTCTTTCCAATCTCGGAATTAAAGTACAGTTCAACAAATAAAAACAATAAAATCCATCAAAACCATTCAAGAAAACCCAAGCAAATCCGAAAACCAACTCAAGGCACGAAAGCAACAAGCGACAGGGAAAACTAGGCAACAAAAGATGCAGCGAAGAGGTCCCTCCTGACTCTGCCGCTAAGTCAATCCCGGGGGCACGGTCCACTGAATATGAGAATCGATTCTGAAGAAGCAAATCCATAAAGAGGATAGGTTCTTGTTTTAATCTATCCCGATCGAACGATACCGTCTTGTATTTCTTAGCCGCGCTCCCCGAATAGCGGGAATGGGGCACCACTTCCTACCCAACTAATTCGAAGTTTAGTCCCGAAACTTAGGAATAAAACCTACTACTATAAAACAATGAAGGGAACCTTTCCCTAATCTCCGATTCAAGCTCCCAAGTGGATTCTTCAACCGAATAATTTCGCCAAAGCACGCGCACGAGAGAAATCGAGCAACTTTGAAGCAGCTTTTCTTTCCGATCCAAAATTTGCACAGGTTGTTCTACATACGTCAAGTCTGCTTGAAGATTCAGTTGTTCAAGATCTACCATGTGGCTCGGGTCGTACACATACTTCCTACGTTGGAAAACATGGAAGATATCGTGCACATGGATAGTGACGGTGGTAGGGCAATCTGATATGCAACTGAGGCAACCCGCTTGAGTATCTCGAACGGACTGACAAATCTCGGACTTAACTTTCCTTTTGCTCCGAATCTGGTGACTCCTCGTATGGGTAAGACTTTAAGAAATACCCGGTCGCCTACTAGAAACTCAAGTGGACGTCGGTGCATATCAGCATAGCTCTTTTGGCGACTCTGAGCTACCTTTAGCCGTTCCCGTATCAAGCAAATCTTTTGGACAGTCTGTTCCACGATCTCAGGGCCAAGGATCTGCCGTTCTCCAACTTTGTCCCAACATATCAGAGATCTGCACTTTCTCCCATACAATGCCTCATGTGGCGCCATCTGAATGCTAGATTGGAAACTTTTATTGTATGCAAATTCAGCTAATGGTAGATGCAGGTCCCAACTTGTCTTCAAGTCCAAGGCGCAGAGTCGTAGGATGTCTTCGAGGATTTGGTTGACACGTTCTGTTTGGCCGTTGGTCTGTGGATGGTAGGCGGAGCTGAACTTCAACTTCGTCCCCATTGCTGACTGCAGGCTTTCCCAGAAACACGATATGAATCGACCATATCTATCGGAGACTATGGATACGAGCACGCCGTGGTGCCGAACAATTTCGTTGAGATAAATCTGAGCCAAGTGGTCGGTACTCCAAGTAGATTTGATAGGCAGAAAGTGAGCAGACTTGGTGAGGTGATCGACAATGACCCAGACGACATCATTCCCCCATTGCGTCTTTGGCAAGCCAACAATGAAATCTATTGTTATATGTTCCCATTTCCACTCTGAAATAGCGAGATTCTGCAGCTCTCAGCCCGGTTTCTGGTGCTCGACCTTTACTCTCTGACAAGCCATGCAATGCGACATGAACAACGCCATATCTCGTTTCATGCCGTGCCACCAGAATATTGTACGGAGATCTCGATACATCTTGGTACTACCCGGATGAGAAGTATAACTTGCATAATGAGCTTTAGTGAGTATCTCTCTTCTGAGGGCCGCGTCGTCTGGAACGTACAGTCTTCCTTTCACTCGGATCATCCCGTCCGTGCCTACCGTAAAGTCGAATATCTTTCCTGCTGAGATAAGACCTTGCATCTTTTGCAGGAACAGGACATCCTTCTGAGCGGACTTGACTTTTTTGTAACCAGTCAGGCTCGAGGAGCAGTTATGCCACTTGCGCCCCCTTTTTGTATCTGATTAGTAGTATAATATCCAAGGATTCAAGATCTCGGTGCAGCCTGTCATCAATAGCCAAACTCCCAACGAACACTCGACTCAGTGCATCAGCTACGACATTTTCTTTGCCAGGCGTGTATCTGATCATTAAGTAAAAGTTGCTAAGAATTTCAAGCCAACGCCATCGTCGAAGATTCAAATCCTTTTGTGTATACAGATATTTCAAACTCTTATGGTCCGTATAGATCTCACACGGTACACCACAAAGGTAGTGGTGCCACAGCTTTAGCGCGAACACCACTGTGGCAAGTTCAAGATTGTGTGTTGGGTAGTTCTTCTCGTAAGGCTTTAACTGCCTCGACGTGAAGGCTATCACCTTATCCCTTTGCATAAGGACACATCCCAGACCTTTTCCCGATGCGTTGCTATATATTTGGAAGTCATCCAGTCCGTCTGAAAGAGTAAGGATTGGAGCAGAGATAAGGCACTGTTTTAACTCCACAAATGAAGCTTCACAGTCGTCCGTCCAAGTAAACTTTACACCTTTTTGAGTGATCTGGGTCAGAGGCGACGCGATTCTAGCAAAGTCTTGTATAAATCTCCGGTAGTAGTCTGCTAGTCCAAGGAAACTTCTAATATTGCTAGCAGATTCAGGCCGTTTCTACCGCATAATAGGTTCAACCTTCCTTGGGTCTACTGAGATGCCTTGCGTAGAAATAATATGCCCTAAAAAGGATATATTGTCCAGCCAGAACTCGCATTTACTTTACTTGGCATACAACTTATTATCTCGAAGGGTTTGAAGCACCATCCGCAGGTGTCCTGCGTGTTCATCCCTATTCTTCGAGTACACCAAGATGTCATCGATAAAAACCACTATAAATTTATCGATGAATGGTCGAAACACTCGATTCATCAAGCCCATGAATGCAGCAGGTGCATTCATCAGTCCAAACGGCATCACAAAAACTCGTAATGCCCGTATCGGGTTCGAAAGGCAGTCATCGGCATGTCTTTTGGCTTAATCTTTAGTTGGTGGTAGCCCGAGAGAAGATTAATTTTTGAAAACACCGTTGCCCCTTGCAGCTGATCAAACAGGTCATCTATCCTTGGCAGAGGATACTTATTTCTGATAGTGACTTTTTTCAGCTTCCGATAATCGATGCAGAGGTGTAGCATCTCGTCTTTCTTCTTCACGAAGAGCACAGGCGTACCCCAAGGAGATACGCTCGAACGGGTGTGTAGCATCCAGTAAATCTTGCAGTTGGTACTTTTCTTTTAGTTCAGCAAGGGCCATTCTGTACGGAGTCTTAGAGATTGACTGTATATTCGGGAAGGTGTCTATGGTGAATTTGATCTCTCGGTCTGGTGGCATGCCGGGTAGTTCGCTCAAAAACACATCAGGGAACTCTATATCAACGGAAGAAGACTCGACGTTTGCGTAGTCCTGTTGTGTGTTCCGAACTGATGCTAGGTATCCCGTGCATCCTGAGTATAGCATTCGCTGAGCAGATGTTGCAGAAATTACCATGCAGGCCCTGGTCGCATCAGTTGCTGGACTACTAGTATAGCAGAATTCGATTTCTCCAGGTAGGCGGAAGACGACTCATTTTTCTGCACATTCAATAGTTGCCGAGCACGTGCCGAGCCAATCCATTCCCAAAATGATATCATAGTCTCGAACATCTAGAACTAAAACATCTAGCGATAGCTTCCTTCCTCCAATACAGACGTAACCACCTTGGCATACTGAACGGACAGGTATTTTTATGCCAGAGGGGGTACTAACACTTAGGTCTAGATACAACGAAGTCATTTCTATATTATTCTCTACGACAAAAATTTTGGATATAAAGCTATGTGTTGCACCAGAATCAAATAGCACACGTGCAGGTATGTTATTAAAAAGTAATATACCTGACACAACGGTGTCTGAAGCCAGAGCCTCTTCTCGTGTCATCGTATAAATCCGACCTTGAGCTTGGCGATGCTCTTGCTGAGGCGCAGCTCGATTGGCCTGGGTTGCAGTAGCCTAATTTGGATGTGGAGGTGGAAGCTTAGAAGGAAGCGGACAATCTAGAGCTATGTGGCCTTGACTGCCATAGTTGAAGCACAGCCCTTTCTTGCTATAACATTGGTCGATGGTGTGCCCCATCCTATTATAGTATTCACAACGTGCCCCTGCATTTCCCTTTTGTCGACCACCGTTATTTGGACGCTTTACAGCATTGTTTTCTCTTTTGTTGCTTTGGCGTTTATGATTGGAGGTATGCACAGCACTGGCAGGAACGGGAGGATACTGTGGTTCGAGGGAGAGGGCGTGGTAGAGAACTTCCTTCATTGTCTATTACTGGGCAACGACTACGTGCATGTGGATGGCAGGACACAGGCCTCCTTCGAATTTTCTGGCACGACTCACTGTATCAGGTAAATAGGAACTGGCAAATTTAGCGAGCCAGTTGAATTCGGCGGAATACTGCTTTACCGTCATGCTTCCTTGGCATAGTTGCACAAACTCGTTCTCCTTCTGACGAAGTACGGGAGGGGGTATAAACTCCTCTTTGAATGCGCCATGAAAAGTAGCCCATGCAATGGTCTCCTCATTATCGTCTGTTGGAAGAGATCGTCGATGCATGCCCCACCAGTCGTGCGCATTCAAACGGAGCTAGAGTTGGGCACACGCTACGTGCTTCTGCTCAGGTACCTCTAGTTTTTTGAAGTAATCCTCCAGTTCGACCAACCAATCTAGAGCCGCTATCGGATCCTCAGTCCCTTTGAAGGGTGTGTTGTAGACCTTCTTAAAGTCGCCAAAGTCGAAGGCAGTCGCCAAAGCCAAACAACATAGGTGTATAAAACTAGGCCTAGACTGCCTTCAACTTTGGCGACTTTAAGACTGCCTTCGAATTTGGCGACTTTAAGACCTAAAAAGAACAACATAAAGAAAAAGAACAACATAGGTATATAAAACTAGGCCTAGACTGCCTTCGACTTTCTTAAAGAAAATTTTTAATATAGGGTTCCAAATTTTATTTCCCCCCACTGTCGAACTCCTCCCCCAATTTTTTGAAACCCCCCCTCTTTCCTCCCACTGCGGTAAAGTACCCCCTCCGCCGTCCTCCACACCCCCCTACTCCGGCGTCCCCCCATCCCTACCCCCCCCCCATCGGCTCCCCCATACCCCCCTACTTCGGCTCCCCACCCCCCGAGTGCCCCTCTCCCGTACGAATCCTCCCTTCCGGCGTGGCTCCTCCCCTCCGAAGACCTCGGACTTCTCCTCCTCCTCTAGGTAAACCCTAACCCTATCTCCCTCTCTCTATCTCTCTCTCTCTCACAGATGCAGACACGATATGACCCTGACACAGACATGACATACACACACTGATACAGACACGACACAGACACTGTCACAGACAAACCCTTATACAGGCACGACACAGACACAGATACGACACACACATATACTGACACAAATATGACACACTGTCACAGACACACACACTGTGATAGACATGACACAGACATACTGACACAGACACAGACACGATATATATCCATGTAATTAATCAAACCAACCAACTGGTCGATTCGGTTTTGAAACGAACCACCTTGGTTCGGTTTAGCTCGGTTCAGCTGATCGATTGTGATCACAGATAATTTTTTTAAAAAGTATCCATTTGAATACTGAGATTCATGATAATATAGTATATATTTAAAACTGTTAGTAGTTGGTAAATTTTGCTCAAATGTGCAGTCCTCGAGGGTGCGAGGGTGGTAACAGAGACTTCAGTAGCTTTGGATTGGGTTTTTTCGTATATTTATATATCAATTGCATCAGAATGTAATTTTTTGGTAGTTCTATGAAGGATCAATCTTGCTTTCTCGTCATCTAGGACTAAAGCCATAAGAACTATAACATGCTTACAATGGAGAGTTGATAGGAGCCTATAGACTTTTGTTTGGCTTTGGCGACTTTAGTGGATCACAACAGCATATATGTTCGAATAGACCTAAAAAGAACAACATAGGTGTATAAAACTAGGCTATATAGTAAAGAAAATATCAAATAAAATTTACTATGAAAAGATACCTACAACTAGAGAGATACTACCAATGATCCAGCAAAACAAGCTATGCAGAATCCGGTCAACTAACCTGAAAGGAAACTAGTTCCTCAAAGGGACGTAGACAGGTACATAATATACATGGCAAAATGAATACACTAATAATATGTAAGAGAAAAATAGACAATAGGGTGCACTACTACCATTAACCAAAACTATGTGATATACAATCGATGAAAATTTCTCAGGCTTTGAAATTACAATATGAGAAGCTGTTGGCAAGCTAAACCCCCCAAAGCCAAACAAAAGTCTATAGGCTCCTATCAACTCTCCATTGTGAGCATGTTATAGTTCTTATGGCTTTAGTTCTAGATGACGAGAAAGCAAGCTTGATCCATCATAGAACTACGAAAAAATTATATTCTGATGCAATTGATATACAAATATATGAAAAAACCCAATCCAAAGCTACTGAAGTCTCTGTTACCACCCTCGGACCCTCGAGGACTGCACATTTGAGCAAAATTTACCAACTACTAACAGTTTTAAATATATACTATATTATCATGAATCTCAGTATTCAAATGGATACTTTTCAAAAAAATTATCTGTGATCAAAATCGATTAGCTGAACCAAGCTAAACCGAACCAAGCTGGTTCGTTTCAAAACCGAATCGACCAGTTGGTTGGTTTGATTAATTACATGGATATATATTGTGTCGTGTCTGTGTCTGTATGTGTGTGTCATGTCTATCTCAGTGTGTGTGTCTGTGACAGTGTGTCATGTTTGTGTCAGTATATGTGTGTGTCGTATCTGTGTTTGTGTCTGTGTGTGTGTGTGTCATGCCTGTGTAATAGTTTGTCTGTGACAGTGTCTGTGTCGTGTCTGTATCAGTGTGTGTGTGTGTCATATCTGTGTCAGGGTTATATCGTGTCTGCATCTGTGAGAGAGAGAGATTGAGAGAAAGAGATAGGGTTAGGGTTTACCTAGAGGAGGAGGAGAAGTCCGAGGTCTTCGGAGGGGAGGAGCCACGCCGGAAGGGAGGATTCGTATAGGAGAGGGGCACTCGGGGGTGGGGAGCCAAAGTAGGGGGTATAGGGGAGCCGGTGGGGGGGGTAGGGATGGGGGAACACCGGAGTAGGGGGATGTGGAGGACGGCAGAGGGGGTACATCACCGGAGTGGGGGAAAAGAGGGGGGTTTCGAAAAATTGGGGGAGGAGTTCGACAGTGGGGAGAAATAAAATCTGGAACCCTATATTAAAAAATTTAGCGACGTCTATTTATGATGTCGCTAATAAAAAAATTAGCGACATCATAAATTAACGTCGCTAAACGTCGCTAATTCAAAAGTTTGCGACGTTATAGACGTCGCTAAAAATCAAAAAAATTAACATCGCTAAATACGTTGCTAAATCAAAAAACTCAGCGATGTTTAGCGACTTTAAAGAAGCTTATAATGACTATTCTTTTAAAAAACTGAAGTACAGTCGCTAAACGTCGCTATGTGTTGCCAACAGCGACGTATAGCGACTATTATTTTTGGAGTCGCTCAGGTATTTAATATTAGCGATATTTTATTATGACGTCGCTAAAAATATCATTATTTCATCAATTTTTGGTAGTGCTCAACTGTTGAATTCAGAATCTTGCTCTGCTCAGAGTTATTCGAGTTTCGACCTGCCCGGAGGTCGCAAGGTTCGGGGCAGCGGCCCAATTTTTTTTTTTTAGGTTTGGCCGTCTTTTTCCTTCATCGAAAATTATCTATCTGCTTCGGACTGCTAAAAAATAGTATCTCGTCCCGCATCAGATACAGCCACCATCACCATCACGATAGATCAAAAATTTAAAATTTAAAATTACATCAATCCTATGACTCCCGAAGGAGTTTACACATAATCTAGATTAAAAAAAATTAAATAAATAAGCACGATAAACCCTCGTGATTTTAATTATATCCATAAACAAAAAAATCCACGATATTCCATGGGTTTAAATCACAGAAATAAAATATGAACACAGACCATAATAGTTGGATCTAAGATGCATGTAAACCAAGTTGCAACAAGTCGAGCTTTAAAGGTTTCAACCTTATCGTCTGATCCTCTTTTTCTCTTGTAAATCCACCTGCATCAAATAGCATTTACACCAGTGGGTGGTTTTACAAGCTCCCAGACTTGATTATAATCAATAGATTCTATTTCAGATATTATTATTCTTTACCAAGATTCTGTATCTTTATCTTGGAGTGGTTTATTATAGGTGCAGGGATCAGAATCTTGTTCCTCAGGGATGAAGTTTGATGATTGATCTCCCAAGAACATGAATCTGTCATATTGTACAATAACCCTCCTACTACGATGAGACATTATAGGTTGTGGTGTAACATATATGACACGTTGTGCAGTTACTTGTGGTTCCTCCTGTTGTACTGTTGGTACTGAAGTATTTGGTGTCTCATCTCTCACTTCTTCTAGAACAACTATACTCATAGGTTTATGGTTCATTACATAGTCTTTCTCTAATAATCGGGCATTAGTGCTAATAATGACCTTCTGATCCTTAGGACTATAAAATAAACCTTATTTTGTTCCCCTTGGATAGCCCACAAACAAGCGTACTTTTGTACGAGATTCTAACTTATCTGCTTTCCCATTAAGCATATTTACTGGACCACCCTAAATTCGAACATATTTCAGACTAGGCTTACGTCCGGTCCACATCTCTGTGGGAGTAATAGGTACTGACTTAGAAGGTACCAAGTTTAAAATATTAGCTGTGGTCTCTAGGGCATATCCCCAAAACGAATCTGGTAAATCCGAATAACTCATCATTGATCTAACCATCTTCATAAGAGTCATATTCCTTCTTTCTGCTACACCATTCTGTTGGAGTTTTCCAGGTGCAGTCAATTGGGATGTAATTTTAGCTTCTGATAAATAGTCCATAAACTCTCCAAAGAGGTACTCGCCACCACGATCTGAACGTAATGACTTGATATATTTTCCATGATGTTTCTCCATTTCAGCGTTGAACACTTTGAATTTCTCAAAGCACTCACACTTATGGCGCATTAAATAAATGTATCCATACTTTGAATCATCAATAAATATAACAAAATATTCAAAGCCACCTCTAGCCTAGATAGTCATGGGCCCACACAAATCAGAATGAACAAATTCTAACACATCTTTGGCCCTATACCCCTTTATCGTGAAAAGCCTTTTAGTCATTTTATCTTTCAAGCAGGATTCGCAGACTGGAAGTGCCTCTACTTCCAATAAACTCAAAGGTCCATCTTTAACCAGTCATTGAATCCTTCTTAGATTAATATGTCCCAACCGCAAGTGCCAAAGATATGTTTGGTTCATACAAGAAGGTTCTTTTCTCTTATTTAAGTTAGAAAATGTGTTATTCATTTCCATAAATTGCATTATGGGTGAAATAGGATTAATGACATACAAATTATCAACTAATACACCAGAACAGATAAAATATTATTTTTTAATAATAATATTATCATTAAAATAAATTGATTATCTATCCTTAACTAGCATAGAAACAGAAATTAAATTCCTTCTAAGTGAAGGTGCATAAAGACAATCTCTCAATGTCAAAGACTTATTTCTACCGAAAGATAAAATAGCATCTCTTACTGCAACGGCTGGTACTTTTGTAGCGTCATCCATGAACAAGCATATCTCTCCATCACTAAGCCGCCTGGTTTCCTGGAACCCCTCTAATGAATTATAGACATGATTAGTGTCTCATGTATCTACATATCATGTGTCGATAGATAACACCGCTAAATATGTTTCAAGTATTAGTAAATGAAATATACCTTCTTTATTCCCTTGTTTGAGAAGTGGACAGTCACTCTTCCAATATCCTGACCCTTTGCACTTGAAACACTTGCCTTTCGGCTTTTTCATAATGCCTTGAGCTCTCATGCCCTTCTTTGCTGAATTTGTTTGTTTCTTAATATTATTCTTCTTCTTACCGCCTTTCGGCGTAAAAGTAGAAGCATTTTCAGTAACATAAATATGACCATTCTGCCTCATGAGAGCCTCAGCATCCTGCAGTTCATTCGTAAGTTTTGTCAAACTGTACAACCTTTTATTCATGTTGTAGTTAAGGTAAAACATGTCAAAACTTTTAGGCAGAGTCCCAAGAATAATATCGACCTCGGTTTCCCTATCGATTTCAGCTCCAAGGATCTCCATCTCATTCAGATGACCCATCATCTTGAGAATATGATCCCTTACTGGCGTCCCTTCAGCCGTGGTCATATTTATCAAACTCTTCATAGCAAACTGCCTAGCTGCCCTACTCTGATGTCCGAAGAGTTCCTTGAGGTTGTACATCATGTCAAAAGTTATGGCCATGGCTTGATGCTGATATTGCAGTATATTTGACATAGATGCCAGAATGTAACACTGTGCCATCTCATCTGCCTTAATCCACTTCTTATAAGCCTCTTTGACCTCTTCATCAGAATTAGCATCTGGCTTAGGAGGACATTCCTCATGGAGTACATATTTGTACTCTTCAGCAGTTAAGACAATATCCAAGTTATGTTTCCAGTCAATGTAATTAGGGCCAGTAAATTTTTTTTTTTTTAAGAATCACCATAAGTGGAGTGAATGAACCCATTTTTTAAATTATGACAATCACATAAATAATAATTATGTAGGGCAAAAACTTTTTGAACTAAAAAATATATTGATTCCCTCAAAACAATAATAAAAAGTTTACCAACACCTTAAACACCATGAATTTAATATGTCACGATAGTGTGAACGTATACTAATTCAGTATTTGTCCAAGGAGGTTTTTCTTATTAATTTTACTATCATGTCAACCTAACTTTATGACAAATAAAATTAATTTGTTGGTATTTGCTTTGGTCCAACAAATAATAGCAGTGACTCTGATGGGGAGGATACCATTATTTGTATCTAGGTGTACATTATTACTTTTACTAAGTCCATTTCTTCGTAATATATTTCTTCAGATGGAGAAGTATAGATAATTTTCTATAATTATCCCAAAAGAAGTTTGTACTGGTGATCCGTAATTATTCTCATCCGATATGGAGGAAGGCACTAAAATCAACAAGCAAGTAAAATTACAACACCTTCAAACCAGTAATGGAGACCATAGGATTTATACTAAATAAATTCCCTCTCCGACTTAGTTATTTAACAATGAGAGTTTTTCTACTAGTTGACGTATGTCCATGTTAACCATTATTAATGCGGGCTTAGTTTATAGAAAATATCCATAGAATAATAAATTTGCCTAATAAAATAAGAAAATATAGCAATAAAGAAAAAATAAATATCCAACTATTATGGCCATATATCCTGCTTCTTCCTCCACTACCAGAATAAGTCAAATTAGCGACGTCTAGAAACGTCGCTAAATGGCACAAAAAAGCCGCTAAAAATATTTAGCGACATAATTAGCGACGTTTCAAAGAAGTCGTCTTTAAGCTAGTCGCTGACCGAAAAAATATCACAAAATATCGCTATAGCGACATTTTCTAGCGACGTATATGCGTCGCTATATTAGCGATGTTTAGCGACGCAACGTTGCTAAATTAGCGACGTGTTGTGTGTCGCTATATGTCGCTAAATTTTTTTTATTTAGCGACGTTTTGCGACAAATATAGCGACGTTATATTGACCTGGCAAATATTGTCATGTCAGTAGTTTAGCGACATTCAGCGATGTATTTAGCGACGTATTTTGCGACGTACTTAGCGATATATTTAACGATGTAATTAGCGACAACCAACAACGTACTTAGCGACATATTTAGCAACGTATATAAACGTCGCTAAAAACGTCGTTAAAGTTTCAGTAAAAAAATATAAAAATGGATATTGAATTGTTTCCAAACCAATCTTTCTGCAGTTTATGAATTCATAATTTATATAAATAGACCCAGAGCAACCCTCAGTTGAATTTTCTGGATTTTTTGACCCCTTCAGTTGAACATTCAACACCGATAAATTAACATACATTTAATATGAATAATATAGTAAACTTTGAAGAAAATAAAATATTGGGATTACAAACCGAGTCAAGAGAAAATTTGTCATAAAGAATACAATAAATATCCACACAACTGAGAGCAAGAAATAAAGTCTGAATGTCTCAAAAATAAAGAATATTCATAAATGACCAAATATCATAGGTCAAAACACAAACAATCAGTAAACTATCCTAACTATAACTACTATGGATCTGCAGAAGGATGACCATCGGCTCGCATCAGGGATAAGAACAAATCGTACTGCTCCCGTGAAATTGACACCGATGTCGATGGAGAAGGCAGTAACGTCGGTGGAGTCTGTGTCGATGAAGGCGCACAAGGAGGACATATCTGTTCCAACTCTGCTAGTTGATGGTTGTATGCATCTATGGTAGATAACAGCCCCGTACTGCTTGAACCATTAAATCATGCATCATCGCCAGTCTCTCGCCCATGGACAGTTGTGATGCCTGCAGCTCTGTCACGTTGTACTCTGTCGACGCTCTAAGATCAGTTGTCATATCCCTGAGCTCCATGATGTCGCGCTCGAGCATATAAATCGTACGATGAGCGTTGCATCGTCCGCCTGAGGCTGGGACAGGGGCTGCTCCTCCATCCTTCGCAGCAACTCATCACGGAGAGATGCAATCTGACGGTCAAGGGTCTCCTAGACTCGGGCCAACACCTATGAGGGCTGTGGGAAATACGCACTTGCCGTTGAGGCCCTAGATGACTGCGTCGTAACAAGGATGCCATAGGATCCTGTACCGTAGTACGTACCCCTCTGGAGACCACCAGCGGAGGTCACCCACAGCTAGTCCGCAGACGGAGCTGGAGAGGGCTGCGAGAAAGTACCAGCCTCTTCTGCTGTATGTGCACTAGCAGTCGTCCGCTCACGCAGCCTAAGATACTCGGCCTATAAAAGTTTGGATACTCGATAATTGCTAATGTGTCTAAGGTACTTATTACTAATACATGGATATTTATTTGCATATTTCCTAAGTTATATTAAAATTAACACAAAGTAAAGTAATACTTACATAGGTCTGCGAGACCCTCTCATCAATAAGATTTTTTTCCTTTCGATGGGTGGTCAGGAAGACGGTCACCATGTTGGCATCCTCACCCCTCTGTAACTGTTAAAAATATATTATTTTGTACTAAAATTAAATATTTTATCCTACTATCATTTTATCGTACTTGTATTAAAATAATATATCTGAAATAAAAAATATACCAAACGACAAAAATGTTCCGTCATCAGAATCGAGCCACCACACCACTTTGATGCCTTCTGTCTAGCCGCCTTGGCCTTCTCAGACCTTTTCTTGTACCTCGGATCATTGAATCTAGCCCTCATCGCAGTCTACTGCTCAGGCGTGATCCAACCTTGGATCAATTTTCCTTTGTGATCCCGAGCCTTTTGGTCATCCAGAGCATCACGGATCAGCTTGGTGGCAATGGTAGGAAATATCTGCTCGATCAACTCGGTCCGGTACGGTGGATAAAAATATGTTTGCTACAAGAAGTAATTTAATAAGTTATATAATATGCATAAATTAGATGATTGATATAATATACTTTTACCTTGAAGTGTGTAAACCAGAATGCCTTTCTCTCATCAGGAGCATCAGAGTAGTTGATCCAAGGACCACCATAGTTCTACCTCAAAAAGTAGCCCAGACGTCTCTGTACCAACGAGGGACAATATCTATACAGATATAATTATTTTTATCAAAAAAGTAAATATATGATGAATAAAGAAATATACGATATATATGATGTTAAACCAACTAATTGACTTAATTTGTACCGTCGGCCCAAATCTCCATCATCGTCTCGTCCGGAGGTGGGCATGGAGGACCTAGCTGATGCTGGAACAACGTCGGCTCAACCTCCGCCATATGCTCATCTCTCTCCATGGTTCCATCAGCAGGAGGAACGCTGGATGAGGGAGTAGTCTCAGGCCTGGAACTACTCGTCCCAGGAGTGATGTCACGTAACATCGTCACAGTCGAAGATGTGAATGGTCGATATACTGGAGTACTTGGCGCCGAGGATCCAGAACTAACAGCAGGAAGTACCGGAGGAGCACTCCGTCTACCTCGGGACCTGCCGAATGCTCTACGTCATCCTGTCATACCTGATAACAATATATGATGATAGAACAAATAAACAAATATATAGTACATTCTACAGTCAAAATGTTATGCATATCTCACAGTATTAATAGAATTGCATAGTAAATAACTAGCAGTGTCACAAGTCTAAATGGATAGTACATTATACAGTCAAAATATAATACATGTCTTCATCAAAATAGTACATTCTACAGTCAAAATATAGTACATTCTACAGGCAAAATATTTTATTTTCAATCATCTTCAAAAAAATTATCTTGTTCCCCTTCCTCGTCCTCCTCTTCCTCTTCCTTCTCATCTTCACTTTTATCTACTTCGTCTTCCTCTTCGCCTTCCTCTTCGGATAATTCTACCTCTTCTATATTATTAGTCGTGTAATGAGTAACTTCCGTTGAGTCTACATCTACAATATTTGTTACAAGAGGTAGCTCGTCCTCCTGATAAGCTATTTCGTCAACATCAAAGATATTTCTATCTTTAGTCTTGCATACTGTCCACCAATCCGACCTCGCTGTCCCCCATCAATAATAAGTTATAAAGTACATGAGCTGAGCCTGACTTGATAGGACAAATGGTTCATAGCCTTGATATCTACGCTTGTAGTTTATATCCACAAGACCGTGCTTGTCAATTTTCTAACCTTGATCTTGAATCGGATCGAACCATTCACACTTGAATAGCACAATCTTTGCAGGTTCTGTACCATAATTATATGTCAACTCCACAATCTCTCATAAGATGCTAAAGAAATTATTGCCTGGATCGATGTCTTTGTAGTTCGAATATTTGATACACAAATAACTATTTTTCGTGGAATCAAGATCCAGAAAGGTGTCTTTGATCGAAGTATTTGTTGACTTGAACCTAAACCCATTCACACAGTAACTTGGCCATATTTTGACGACAGTAATTGGTCCCTTGGCTAGAGTTCGAATAGATTCAGTCTCAGGTGTTATTAGACGATCGACCTAAATATCAAAGTAGCGATAGTAAGTTATTTATTGTGCAAGTACATACAGAAAAAGTAATTACCAAGCTCCCAACATATGCCCTCAACCAAGAAAAAAATTGATGTCTCATTTCTTGTTCTACTTCTTCGTCTATTATGTAGGATCTAACCGACCTCAGCTCATCATTATATGTGCTAAAAAATAACGAAGCAACCGCTGATTAGTAGCATAATATTAGCTTATACTATTACATTGAGATGACGTAAACGTGGACGTATTAAATACTTACCCCTCTAGCTTCTCCACTTTATCCTCATCGTAATTGAGTAATATATACAACTGAGCATCCCTTAGCTCATCGTTATTCAAATATCTCTTCTTCATTTTTTCCGAAGCCTTTCCGGACGCATTGAATACTTTTAGTATTACATTATTAGATTCCTGATATCTGCCGTCGTTTCTCGGAGCTCTCGTTCTATTAGTAGTAACATGAGGTTTGAAATATGTCGAGCAAAATTTTGTAATCTTTTCGAGAACATAAGCTTCACAAATAAAACCCTTAACCCGTGCCTTGTTTTTCACCTTTCTCTTTAGGTGATTCAGATGCCGCTCGAACGGGTATATCCACCGATAACCGACAGGACTACCAACACGTGCCTCATAGAAAAGATGAATTGGCAAATACTCTATGGAGTCGAAGAATCCATGAGGAAATACCTTCTCGAGCTTACACAATATTACCGCAATATCCTTCTCTGGCTTTTCTAGACGATCGACGAGCAACTTAGTAGAGCAAAGATCTCTGAAGAATATGCTGAGCTCTGTCAATGGATCCCAAATGACCTGCTGTAAGAATTCCCAAAATGTAATTGGAATTAACCTCTCCATGAATACGTGACAATTGTGGCTCTTCATATCCGCCAGTTTGTTCTCCTTGAGGTCGACGCATCTTCTCAAGTTTGACACGTACCCGTCTAAAAAATTTAGACCATGAATTCACCTACAAAGTCTTCATTTATCCTCCTTCTGCAGTGAGAAAATTGACTTAGGCTGCTTTAACTTTCCATTCCCCTCATCTATCAAATGCTATGCAGGACGTCTACATATTTCTTCTAAGTCCAACCTGGCCTTTGGATTATCTTTCGCCTTCCTCTTTACCTTCATTATAGTATTAATCATGTTATCAAATATATTCTTCTTGATATGCATGACATCAAGGTTATGTCTGATCAGATTGGCGCTCTAATATGGCAGATCCCAGAATATACTCCACTTCGTCCAGTTATGGGTGCGACCAAATCCGTCACACTTGTACCCCTTAGCAAGCTCTTCGATAGCACTTGGTAAATCTTTTACCTCTTCCCATATCGTGTATCCGGGCCACCTTGGCGGTGGATTGGCCTTCTCCATAACGCCCATACGAAAAGAATTTTTGTTCCTCCGGAACCGATCTGATCCTTCGGCAAAAATTATCGATGACAATCGAAGAAGCATGGTTTGCCTCCATATTTTAAACAGAAAGCCTTAGTGCAGTCCATGTAATACGGACATAAGAGACGACAATGAGTGATCCATCCCGATAATATTACATAGGCTGGAAAGTCGTTGATAGTCCACATAAGTGTTGCCCTAATCTGAAAATCTATTTTCTAGAAATATCATACGTGTTGGCACCTACTTCCCACAGCTGATTCAACTCATCTATCAAAGACTGTAAATACATATCAATGTTCCTCTTCGGATTGTTCGGACCCGAAATAATAACGGTTAGGAACATATACGGAGTCTTCATACACATCCAAGGCGGTAGATTGTACGAAGTGACGATCATAGGCCAACACGAATACTGGAAGCCCAAAAGTTTGAATAGGGTAAAACCGTTGGAGGAAAGCCCCAATCTGACATTACGCGGATCCGAAGCAAAATCTGGATACTCTCGATCAAAGTGCTTCCATGCTTCTCCATCGGATGGATGATCCAATACTCCTTCGATCTGTTTCTGCCTATGCCAACTCATATTTTCTACAGTCTCCTTTACCATAAACAACATCTGTAATTGCGGCATCAAAGGCAAGTAGTGCATCGAATCGGTAGGCTTCCTCGTACCGACAGACTTTTCTCTACCAGTGCCATATAGCGATCAGCACCACAGAATCTGCACGCATCTTCATCCTTGTCCTCTTTGTAGTACAACATGCACCCGTTGTGACATGCATTTATTTTCTTATATCCCATCCAGAGCGATCTCACCATCCTCTTAGATCGGTAGAAGTCTTTAGGCAACTTTGCACCCTCTGGAAAGATCTCTATAATCAAATCCATCAGTCGGTTATAGCATTCTTATGACATGTTAAAATAGGACCTGATGCTCAACAATCTTGTAACCACCTCCAACGATGAATGATCCTCACAACTAGGATATAATGGAGTACTTGTATTCTCCAGCAACTCAATGAACTTTGCAGCATCGGCATTCGGTGCCTCCTCAGCTGCATCATGATTGTCCGGATCGAAACTAGGTTCTGCCGTATAAAAAAACCATGTTCACCCACCCATCGTCGTAAACAGCGTGGTCGTGGAAATCCATATACGGCTCCATATAAGGCTCCGACTCCGATGCTAAAGACACAAGTTATCCGTGCGCGGTCCACTAATAGTAATTCGGCGTAAAACTCTTCGAGTACAAATGATATGTGACTTCCACTTTTGGATGATATTTCAAGTTGCAACATCTCACATACGAACACTTAATTTTGGTACTGTCCATGTACTAAGGGAATGCCTTAGCGAACTGCAGGAACTGTTATACACCCTCAATGAATTCATCCCGTATACCGCGTATGTCATCAGGATGATGGTTGTACATCCATAAACGATGACGCAGATAGTAATTCATATTCATTTCTTGTAACCCCCATGATTTTTCAGAAATTTTTTAATTTGGATTTTTCATAATTTTTTGTAATTTTCTAGGATTTTCAAGAATTTATTTTAGATTCAAATATAATTAAAAATGTTCCAAACTTTTATTTTAGGTTCTAAATAATAAAATATATTTTCTAGAATTTTTTGGGAATTTTTTGATTATTTTTAGCATTTATTTTGAGTTAATTAAGGAAAACTGATTTAAAAACTAATTTCTGGAAAAAAAACCCAAAAAGTAATTATTTCTGCCCAGTCAGCAAACAGGGGGCCCACCTGTCAGCCTCCAGCAGCAAACAGTGCCGGGCCAGCCTGTCAGTGACCGCGGGGTGGGTGCAAGCCGAGCCGACCTCAAGCCGAGCCGAGTCAGAGTTCGACTCGGACTCAGCTGAGCCGAGCCGCATCGAACTGTGACCATTCGATTTGGGCGAGCAGTGTTGGATGGCTGCCACGTGTCAAGATCTGAGCCGCGGCTGCTTTCTCTCTCCTCTATATATATATTAGTTTAGTTATTTATTTTTTTAGGGTTTTTCTTCAGCCGAATTTTGGAGAATTGCCATCTAGGGTTCCTTCATCTTCCAGAAGCCATTGCGCATAGGTCCGGAATCCAAACGAGGCCTAGTTTTTTTTGTTAGAACGATATTGAGGTTAGATTTCTGATTATATAATTTGTTTTAAGAAATTACGAGTATTAAATTCTGGAAAATTCGTAGAGCACAGCATGTCTGAAAATAGACGTGTTACAATATTTTTGCGATTCCAGGGGAACCAGAATCAGAATCATGAACCGTTTAAAGTTTCGAAAAGCTAATGTCGAGATCATTGACATATGTTTTTCCAAGAATTTAATTCGATGTATTTTTATACTGTTAATTCTGTAGAACTTCTAGGTTAGAATTTAACCATTGGTGCACGATACGAAACTTGTATGTGCCATAATTCTCAAACGAATTTGAATTCGAACGAGCCATAAATTCCAGCATATTTTTGATGATGAAATCTACAGGAAATCATGCATGAAAGTTGAGTTTGTGTCGGTTGACTTTTTGGTCAACAAATCGCCTCGATTTGCGTGCCATGAGTCTCGAGTTGATAAAATTCAGTTCCTTTGGACAAAATTTAGGAATTAACCTAAAAATCAGAATAATAAGATTAAAATAGGATTTTAGAGTAATTATTCCAGAATTAAATAAGTTAAAATAAATTATCTTTTGACACGGTAAATTGTAATACATAGGCTATTTGGACTGTGACTTGGACTCTGATTCATACCAGCAGCAGGACCCCAGGCAAGTGTACCTTGCCAAACTCTGCAGTATTGTTATATATTTTCCTTGCTTTATTTATATTGCTGTGCATGCTTAACCTAGGACCGTGTGACTTACTCAGCGTCCGATTATCAGTCGGGTGCCAACACCGTACGCGATATTGGGTACTATCATCTAGAGATGGACATTCGTGACACTTTATATTCTCGTACTTGTTTTATCAAGTACATCATGACCCAGGACACTGGACACTATTCATGAGACAGAATCTTCCTGAGATATTCATGGTGATTCTGTGTAGGATACAGGATTGACATAGACATTATATTCTTAGATATTATATGACTTGTTGCATTAGCTATGATCCCGCTTGACATGGACATGAGACGTTATGGACATGAGATGCGTGGTTACATTGGGTAGGGAGAGTATTACCATATCAAAGGCTGATTATATTATATATATTGTAATCTGGATGTGTCTTAGTCTCTGACACAGAGCTATGGCACCAGTTCTGGCCCTTCGAAAAAATACTGCTATGGATTTCTCCGACACTGATCCTATAGTAGTCTCAGCCCGAGTATGACTAAAACTCTCACTTGCATATCACTTAGCTGGTTATATAGTTTACCCCATATTGTTTCATATATTGCTGCACTTATTTTGGCTTAAGTTATTTGTACCTTGCTATGTCCCCTGAGGACCTGGATCCGGATTATGTCCCCAGGATTAGCAGATGAGATCGACCCTGAGGTATACAGGATAGGAGCATTAGCAGGAGCAGGAGCAGACACTGGAGCAGTACCAGATTCAGTAGACGAGTGATCACCGAGGTTATCTTCTGAGTATATACTGTTTCCATACTCAGTATTTGATGTAGTTATCTTTATTTTTGTATCTTGACAGATGTATCAGACTCATTACCGGGTTATTTTCCGAGTTTATATGATATTGAGATTGATCTTGCTTTATGATTCTGATATTGTTGTATTCATATCTGTGGATGAGATTAGTATATCTAGACCATATATTGTTGTATTACAGCTTAAGTATGTCCTGATGGATCCATTAAATTGGGTTTGTCCATCGGTGCGTACTGCTGGCCATTATCACGCGTCCGGTCCCTTGGTATTTTGGGACTAGGGCGTGACATGGTTTTTGTGGTGGCCCATGCAGGTCAACGACTAAATTGTTCGGTTTCAACTTAGGGACCGAGCAAGCCTGCAATAAGAATAGGATAAGTTTTTGGATCTCATCCACTTGCTTGAATCACCCTTGACATCTATATCGGATTCGAATTAATTTCTTGACTTGCATCCTGCCTTGATTTCTGTGCGCTTCTTATTATTTATTTTGGTTGTTACTCTAAAATTTTAATTATGCGATTGGTAATTAGAACTTGACAGTTTAAGTTATTATTGTAGATTATGACCTAATGATTACCCCTTAGCTTAAGCCACGTAGTTAGTACCCCCACCTCGATACAAGTTAGATCCCTTACCCTTGACGGCCAGTAACTCTTCTATCCTCACTATCAACACTTGTCCTATAAGTACTAAGACTAAGACTTAAGACGACCATGACCTATGTAATATAGGAGGATACCCTAATAGGTACCAAGACCCCTTCTCGTAGACCTTAATAAGAGTTTCCACGGTATCCTTAAAACAATTTTAGTATTAGTTTATTGTTTTAAGTTGGGTGGTATGCCTCACAACATAGTACCACTTAGCCCTATTTGACCCATTGATGAAGTGAACTAGGATGACACAACTTTAGACTTATATAAGAAGATAGTGGTTATTCAGACAATAGAATTTAGAGGTCCTTGGCCCTATTTGGTCGACTAGCGACTTAGACAAGGAGGTTGTATGATAACTGTAGAGATTGTAGAGTCTGTTATTATTATGGTTGCTTGTTTGTTTTGTTTTGTGAACTTGAATAAATTGTACCTTCTTTCATCATCATCTAGCGTACTTATATTTTGTACTACCTTGACTTATGCTGCTAATATAGCCTAGTTTTGCAAGCTTATCCTTTTATCAAGCTTGTTCATGACATATGTATTATTGGACGCGTACACTAATACAATTGTCTATTCAGAATCAGTGTATTACGGTCTGATCAACCTTAGTGTATTTTGGTTCGCTCTTCGCACGACTACTTTACGTGGATTGAGATATATAGTTGACTAGTATACTTGCCCTAGACATGTCTGACATATCGTATCGGTTACATAACTGTACTAATACGAGCATGCGAACGAAGAATTACCAGAATAGGATTTTAATCCACAACTGCTTGACAATTATCATTTGAATTCTTTAAACGCCTTGACCCCGATACTTCTATTATATTACCTCACACTTGAACTCTTTATTATTGATCTCCGTCTTTCCTTATTTCGAAAAGACGAAACCTCGTGCTTGGTATAAGTTTGATATATAGACGGTACTAGATATACCCCACAGGCCGGTCGCATTGTTGATGACCCTTTTATATATGATTAAGGGAATACCATAGGTGATATGTTTGGTGTTAAAGACTTGAGGATTCAATAGCATGATTCAATAATTTGGGGCATAGCTTTCTTAGATGTATAGCCTTAGATGATAGATGGGTAAATTCTAAGTTGGGTAGAGACCGCAATGTTCACTTGAGAAGAATTCTTTAGACTGTAATCAAGTGAGATTTGATAAAGAGAACCATACCCTATTTTAATTTCGAGGACAAAATTTTTTATAAGTTGGGTAGATTGTAACCCCCCTGATTTTTCAGAAATTTTTTAATTTGGATTTTTCATAATTTTTTGTAATTTTCTAGGATTTTCAAGAATTTATTTTAGATTCAAATATAATTAAAAATGTTCCAAACTTTTATTTTAGGTTCTAAATAATAAAATATATTTTCTAGAATTTTTTGGGAATTTTCTGATTATTTTTAGCATTTATTTTGAGTTAATTAAGGAAAACTGAATTAAAAACTAATTTCTGAAAAAAAAACCCAAAAAGTAATTAATTATGCCCAGTCAGCAAACAGGGGGCCCACCTGTCAGCCTCCAGCAGCAAACAGTGCCGGGCCCGCCTGTCAGTGACCGCGGGGTGGGTGCAAGCCGAGCCGAGTCAGAGTTCGACTCGGACTCAGCTGAGCCGAGCCGCATCGAACTGTGACCATCCGATTTGGGCGGGCAGCGTTGGATGGCTGCCACGTGTCAAGATCTGAGCCGTGGCTGCTTTCTCTCTCCTCTATATATATATTAGTTTAGTTATTTATTTTTTTAGGGTTTTTCTTCAGTCGAATTTTGGAGAATTGCCATCTAGGGTTCCTTCATCTTCCAGAAGCCATTGCGCATAGTTCCGGACTCCAAATGAGGCCTAGTTTTTTTTTTAGAACGATATTGAGGTTAGATTTCTTATTATATAATTTATTTTACGAAATTATGAGTATTAAATTCTGAAAAATTCGTAGAGCACAGTATGTCCGAAAATAGACGTGTTATAATGTTTTCGCGATTCCGGGGGAACCAGGAATCAGAATGATGAACCGTTTAAAGTTTCGGAAAGCTAATGTCGAGATCATTGACATATGTTTTTCCCATAATTTAATTCGATATATTTTTATACTGTTAATTCTGTAGAACTTTTAGGTTAGAATTTAACCATTGGTGCACGATACGAAACTTGTATGTGCCATAATTCTCAAACGAATTTGAATTCGGACGAGCCGTAAATTCCAGCATATTTTTGATGATGAAATCTACAGGAAATCATGCATGAAAGTTAAGTTTGTGTCGGTTGACTTTTTGGTCAACAGATCGCCTCGATTTGCGTGCCATGAGTCTCGAGTTAATAAAATTCAGTTCATTTGGACAAAATTTAGGAATTAACCTAAAAATCAGAATAATAAGATTAAAATAGGATTTTAGAGTAATTATTCCAGAATTAAATAATTTAAAATAAATTATCTTTTGACACGGTAAATTGTAATACATAGGCTATTTGGACTGTGACTTGGACTCTGATTCATACCAGCAGCAGGACCCCAGGCAAGTGTACCTTGCCAAACTCTCCAGTATTGTTACATATTTTCCTTGCTTTATTTATATTGCTGTGCATGCTTAACCTAGGACCGTGTGACTTACTCAGCGTCCGATTATCAGTCGGGTGCCAACACCGTACGCGTGTTGGGTACTGTCATCTAGAGATGGACATTCGTGACACTTTATATTCTTGTACTTGTCTTATCAAGTACATCATGACCCAGGACACTGGACACTATTCATGAGACAGAATCTTTCTGAGATATTCATGGTGATTCTGTGTAGGATACAGGATTGACATAGACATTATATTCTTAGATATTATATGACTTGTTGCATTAGCTATGATCCCGCTTGACATGGACATGAGACGTTATGGACATGAGATGCGTGGTTATATTGGGTGGGGAGAGTATTACCATATCAAAGGCTGATTATATTATATATATTATAATCTGGATGTGTCTTAGTCTCTAACACAGAGCTATGGCACCAGTCATGGCCCTTCGAGAAAATACTGCTATGGGTTTCTCCGACACTGATCCTGTAGTAGTCTCAGCCCGAGTATGACTAAAACTCTCACTTGCATATCACTTAGCTGGTTATATAGTTTACCCCATATTGTTTCATATATTGCTGCACTTATTTTGGCTTAAGTTATTTGTACCTTGCTATGTCCCCTGAGGACCTGGATCCGGATTATGTCCCCAGGATTAGCAGATGAGATCGACCCTGAGGTATACAGGATAGGAGCATTAGCAGGAGCAGGAGCAGACACTGGAGCAGTACCAGATTCAGTAGACGAGTGATCACCGAGGTTATCTTCTGAGTATATACAGTTTCCATACTCAGTATTTGATGTAGTTATCTTTATTTTTGTATCTTGATAAATGTATCAGACTCATTACCGGGTTATTTCCCGAGTTTATATGATATTGAGATTGATCTTGCTTTATGATTCTGATATTGTTGTATTCATATCTGTGGATGAGATTAGTATATCTAGACCATATATTGTTGTATTACAGCTTAAGTATGCCCTGATGGATCCATTAAATTGGGTTTGTCCATCGGTGCGTACTGCTGGCCATTATCACGCGTCCGGTCCCTTGGTATTTTGGGACTGGGGCGTGACATTTCTAAATACTTCTGCAAAGATAAATAGATATCATTCAAGTATATACTCATGTGAATATTTGGTAGTATATATTATCCAAATGACACTCACTCCAGATATGCAAAGATGAATAGACATCGTTCAAGAAAATAGTTTAAATTATAGTACATGTCACAAGTCTAAATAGATTTCATATTGATATTTTTAATCCTCTTCTGAAAATTTATCTTCTTTCTTTAAATACAGTACATGCACTGATAAATAGTTTAAATTATAATACATGTCAATTTTTTTTGGCCCAGGATACATAGTTGACACTCACTGATACACTCCTGGATATCCACACTTGACATGTATACATGTGTCTGTGTCCGATAAAATGCTTACAACCTTATCCTCGATATCGTGTCATAACCTTTCATATTTATGTGTCCTACAATTTTATCATATGTATCATGAGATGACATAATACAAACATGTGTGTGTGTGTGTGTTCGTGTCCGTGTTAGGGTTAGTGTATGCGTGTTAGTGTGTCCGCGTATTCGAGGTTGGGTTAGTGTTAGTGTCCGCATGTGTGTGTGTCCGAGTTAGGATTAGGATAGGGTTAGTGTCCGCAGCACCGAGATATCCACACACACACACACCCTCACTGCACTATGCACAAGTGTGCACTGTACAACACCTCACTTGATACCCAAGACTACTTATAATTAACTCAGATAGGGTTAGGGTCTGTGTCGTGTCTCGGCTTTGGGTTAGGGTCTATGTCATGTCCTATGTCATGTTAGTGAAGAGAGATAGAGATAGGGTTAGGGTATGTGTCATGTCCCGTATCGTGTTAGTGACATATCGTGTCAGTGTATGTGTTTGTGTCGTATCCCTCCATAATTTAATTATATATAACTTTACAATAACCCCTCCACAATTTAATTATATATAAAATATATCTTAAAATAATAATTTTGTTGTAAACTTATAAATTATTTAAAATAAAATTGTGAATAAATTTATATTTTTAATATAAATTGCTAAGTAAAATTAAGTGATTTAAATCACACATATGCAATACTCGCACATGAAACACTGTCTAGAATAGGGTATTCTAACTTTCTATATGTTTTTATCATTACTAACATATATCAATCTACATCACAAATAAAAATAAAGAACGAACAATATAGTTCACGGTCTGCATCACAACAGCATATATGTTCGAAGAGACCTAAAAAGAACAACATAGGTGTATAAAAATAGGCTATACAGTAAAGAAAATATCAAATAAAATTTAATATGAAAAGATACCTACAACTAGAGAGATACTACCAATGATCCAGCAGAACAAGCTATGCAGAATCCGGTCAACTAACCTGAAAGAAAACTAGTTCCTCAAGGAACGTAGACAGGTACATAATATACATGGCAAAATGAATACACTAATAATATATAAGAGAAAAATAGACAATAGGGTGCACTACTACCATTAACCAAAACTATGTGATATACAATCGATGAAAATTTCTCAGGCTTTGAAATTACAACATGAGAAGCTGTTGGCAAGCTAAACCCCCCAAAGCCAAACAAAAGTCTATAGGCTCCTATCAACTCTCCATTGTGAGCATGTTATAGTTCTTATGGCTTTAGTCGTAGATGACGAGAAAGCAAGCTTGATCCTTCATAGAACTACCAAAAAATTACATTCTGATGCAATTGATATACAAATATATAAAAAAAAAACCCAATCTAAAGCTATTGAAGTCTCTGTTACCACCCTCGTACCCTCGAGGACTGCACATTTGAGCAAAATTTACCAATTACTAACAGTTTTAAATATATACTATATTATCATGAATCTTACAGTATTCAAATGGATACTTTTTAAAAAAATTATCTATGATCAAAATCGATCAGCTGAACCGAGCTAAACCGAACCAAGCTGGTTCGTTTCAAAACCGAATCGACCAGTTGGTTGGTTTGATTAATTATATAGATATATATATCGTGTCGTATCTGTGTCTGTGTGTGTGTCGTGTCTATCTCAGTGTGTGTGCCTGTGACAGTGTGTCATGTTTGTGTCAGTATATGTGTGTGTCATATCTGTGCCTGTGTCTGTGTGTGTGTGTCATGCCTGTGTAAGGGTTTGTCTGTGACAGTGTCTGTGTTGTGTCTTTATCAGTGTGTATGTGTCATGTCTGTGTCAGGGTTATATCGTGTCTGCATCTGTGAGAGAGAGAGAGAGAGAGATAGGGTTAGGGTTTACCTAGAGGAGGAGGAGAAGTCCGAGGTCTTCGGAGGGGAGGAGCCACGCCAGAAGGGAAGATTCGTACGGGAGAGGGGCACTCGGGGGGTTTGGAGCCGGAGTAGGGAGGGTATTTTCGAAAAATTGGGGGAGGAGTTCGACAGTGGGGAGAAATGAAATATGGAACCCTATATTAAAAAATTTAGCGACGTCTATTTATGACGTCGCTAATAAAAAAATTAGCGACGTCATAAATTAACGTCGCTAAACGTCGCTAATTCAAAAGTTTGCGATGTTATAGACGTCGCTAAAAATTGAAAAAATCAACGTCACTAAATCAAAAACTCAGCGATGTTTAGCGACCTTAAAGAAGCTCATAGTGACTATTCTTTTAAAAAACTGAAGTACAGTCGGTAAACGTCGCTATGTGTTGCCAACAGCGACGTATAGCGACGTTTATTTTTGGAGTTGCTCAGGTATTTAATATTAGCGATATTTTATTATGACGTCGCTAAAAATATCGTTATTTCATCAATTTATAGTAGTGCTCAACTGCTGAATTTGGAATCTTGCTCTGCTCAAAGTTATTCGAGTTTTGACCTGCCCGGTTAAGTCGCAAGGTTCGGGGCAGCGGGCCAATTTTTTTTTTAGGTTTGGCCATCTTTTTCCTTCATCGAAAATCATCTATCTACTCCAGACTGCTAAAAAATAGTATCTTGTCCCGCATCAGAAACAGCCACCATCACCATCACCATCACGGTAGATCAAAAATTTTAAATTACATCAATCCTATGACTCCTAAAGGAGTTTACACATAATCTAGATTGAAGAAAATTAAATAAATAAGCACGATAAACCCTCGTGATTTTAATTACATCCATAAACAACAACAGCCATGACATACCGTGGGTTTAAATCACAGAAATAAAATATGAACACAGACCATAATAGTTGGATCTAAGATGCCTGTAAACCAAGTTAGAACAGATCTATATCTACCAGCTATTTTTTAATGCGAGTTTTATTGGACAATATGAATTTATCAATCGATACGCAGATCCAATACTTGCTCTGATACCAATTGATGGAACTGGGGTTCCCTAGGACCACAGATTGGTGTGCATATCGATCGATAGAAGATTAACAAGTTTAATATGTTATCTAACCATTCAAAGGCAGAAACTAGGGTTCATGAATTATATCTGAAGTAAAGAGAAGAAGATAAAGATTTTCAGCAACCTTGATCAGTTAGCGACCCCAAGATCTCCTGCACGTATTCCTTCCTCGGATTGGACGTCGTGTGGGCGACGATCTTCCAACCTTTTCTTCTCCTTGGCCGACTCTCTTTCTCTCCTTACGTAAAAAATAAATTTAGAGAAAGTTGTTTTCCTTTTTTTATGACGGTCAGAGAATAGAGGATATATATAGTCTACGGCAGGGAGCATGAGGAAAAATTAGGGTTAGGTCTCCTAACGGATCTGGATATCCCATGTTCAGCCCGAACACACAACCCTGGCTCATTAACAATAGCTCGGTCCACTAAAGAGCTATTGTTACACTACCTTCCTAATCCCAAATTACGATTATGTGCTCATTCTTATTATATGCTTGTTTGTCTCCCAATGTTAAGATATCGAATGTTCGTCGATCAAATTAAGTTACTGACAATTATATTGATCAACATCTTTAATCTTTAAGTAGTACCACTCAACTTTATTTGTCATGTCGGATATAATCCACCTGCAGGGTTTATATGACAATTCTTATAAGTTCCTTAAGGGGACATCATCAACCCGATATATCGGGACATGGATTCCTTTTATAATCAACAGTCCATCATACACACAATATCATTACGCAATTCATAGAGGTTATTGACCCATAATGAATCTCACTCTTTTATGAGTCAAACTAATGCACACTACATATACATGTCTTTTATTATATCCGGATTAAGAGCATAAGCATCCATAATAACAGAGGTGTTTGTTCTCTTATGTAGTCAGTACAAAGGGAACAACCTCAAGTGGTCATATTCAATACACACAAAGTATACTAGTGTAAACCTATAGTCAAGATAGACTAATACTATATTATACCACAACATTTTCAATGGTTTGTCCAAGTCCATCTAAGTTGTGAATTATTTATATATTCCACAGGAAACTAATAATATGATCTTCTGTGTGACACCACACACCATATTATCTACAATATAGAATATCAGATACTTGTATTAGCATTATAACAAATACAACATGCAAATATTTGTCCATATGATTCTTATTTAAAAATAAGGAAATATAGTTAATACAAAGTGATGCTTTTAACATATAACCCTAACATGTAGATGAGTTAATACAATTATGGTAGTTTGGCGTCCAAATGTACAATATATCAAAGGAGCAATAGTTATATATGAGAGCAAAACTCATGTGGACCATCAACGATTTTCCAACATACGAGATATTATCGGGGTAGAGTACTCATGGCACTAAGTCTTGTCTAATATGCATGAAAAATAGTAAAACATTCTACATTTAGTATAAAGGGAAATTATTTTTTTATTATCACCATTAATTCCTTCATGTGTTACATCCATGGAGAATAAACAGAGATGCCTTTAGAGCTGGTAAACAGGAACTATCTCCTCCCCCGTTGAGAATGGTAAGAGATGAAGATTGAAAGAGGCAGAGGATTTGTCAATTGTGATGGAAGAATCGAAAGTATACTATTATTTTAAAGGATTCAGACATAGCCATAATTGGACAAAATAGAGAATTTTTGGGACTTATCTTATTAGAAGGACAATCTTCTAAGATATAATCTAGATATCATGCATATAAAAAAGAATGTATTTGATAATATCTTCAATACAGTGATGGATATCAAGGGCATAGTAAAAGAAAATCCTAAAGCAAGAAAGGACTTGGAAAATATTTACAAGTGTTCAGAATTGAACCTAAGATGAAGAGGCAATGATACATGGGTCAAGCTTCTAGTGTCATTTATATTGGGTAGAAAAGATAAATTAATAGTATGCAATTGGATATCGAATTTGAGTTCCTGACGACTACGTATTGAATCTGGCAAGGTGTGTCAATCTCAAAGACACAAATTGACAGGGATGAAGAGTCATGATTGCTAATACTTATGGAGAGGTTACTATTAATTGCTCTGAGAGAGATGTTGTCTCCTCAAGTGTGGATTCCACTGGCCGAGTTATCTATATTCTTTAGAGATTTGTGTTCAAGAAATTTTATGGTGCAACTTATGATTGAACTTGATTAGAGAGGGTGTTTCCCCTGGTATTTATGATAGTATAGAGCATTTGTCGATTTATCTTTCAAACGAAGCACGTATCGGTGGTCCCGTCCATTATCGGTATACCCATTTGAGAGATAAATTAATTATCTTGGAATAGTATTATTTATTCTAATAATTCTAATTGAGATTTGTTATTTCTAAGTATTTACATCACCTTAAGAAGAAGGTAGGTAATAAGGCTCATGTCAAGGTGTATAATGGGTCGGGCGGCCCAAAACTCAGCCCAGGCCTGGCCCTTTCAACTCCTGTCTGGGCCAGGCCGGACCCAGTCAATGGATCGGCCCACCAAGTTAGTGGGTCGGGGCTAGGTCTTGATTTTTTACGTGAAAGCCCAGCCCAGCCCGGCCCGGTTCAAGAACTGGTCCAAACCGGTTAAACCCACTGAACCTGCTTGACCAGGCCCGGACCGGCTTGTCCTTTGACCCGATTCAGACCCGGGTGAACCCAGTCTATAGTTCAAATAATATACATAAAAAATAAATTTTGTAAATGAAGAAGGAGGGATTTGAACCATTGACCTCCTGTAAACAACGACTGGCTTTAAGTTTTTCCCCGTAACCACTCATTCCAACTCATTTTATGTTTTAAGTACACATAAATGAGGTATAAATATAGTACAATCTAATAGAATTTTTTTTAAAAATTCTTGGTCTCGGGTCAGGCCCGGCCCACCCCGGATTAAACCCGGACCCGGCCCGACCCGAAGCTACATGGGTCTGGGTCCAGGCTGGGTCCTCCTCTCTCCCTTCCTCTCCCGGACTAAGCCCAGGCCAGCATAAAATCGGTCAAACCCGATCAAGTCGGGCCCCGGGCTGACCCAATAGACACCATGAGGCTCATGTAGAAGCTTTGATATACGAAGCATATATCATTGAGGTAATTTCAAACTTCTGCCCTATATATCTATTTCTATACTCATGTTAGAACAAACAAAATATAGCCTTATGGAATGATGAAGATGGAGTTGATGCACCGAATAGTAGAATTTGTAGTATCTTCAATATGGGAGGGGCAAGCCTACAAGTGCTACTTGTACGTAAAAACATAAAAAAATCATAAAAATTAAAATATTCGCGGAAATCCAACTATAAGAATATGGCTTCGTGTGAAGAAGAAGTATCCTGACAAAGTAGTATCTCAACTGGAACACCCTTCCAACAGAGCAGCTTCCTCTGCCAAAATGACCCTCTGGCAATGACTACTTTCCCATGTAAGCAGTTAAGTCATAATTAATGCACCATATGCATTACATCCGATGCGTCATTCATCAGAGAAGCGTTCATAATTCGAAGGTAGCAGTCGGCTAGCTATCAAATCATTATTGAATAATGTACATAATAACCAAATGGCAGAATGGGTATTACAAATTTTTGAAAACTTTGACGGGGGTCTTGTTGGCACTCAAAAATATGCACCAGTTCTAGTATCATGATCTTCAAATGTCTCATGAGATATCACCTGACATGTGGCATGATGCCCCCTACGGGAACCCCCTGTGGCATGTCCCAGTCCCAAAATATGTAGGATTATGATATGTGATAATGGTCAACTATGCATCAAGTGGACTCCACCCAGCTTGAATACGTATATGTTGTCTAGAGTCGGTCAATTTATCCATAATATCCATATAAGTATATACATAAGTCTAACCACAAGAACACGATTTATATAACAGAAATAATTATGGAAGAATAATGAAGAAGGCATCAACTAAAATTCCTAAAAAACTGTATAACCAACCCCAATAATCATATAATAGATGTTCATCAATAACCTGGAAGAAAACTAGGTCCTCAAAGAGACGTTACAAGATACATAATATACATGTCATAAATAAAATATAATTAATAACATACAAAGGAATAAATAGGTGATCTAGATACAACTATAAATAACCAGTCTAACTAGTCTTTATTAAATGCATTTTAGGACAATGTTTACACACATGGGCATCTGGCTAAAATAGGAGAATAATATATATGTTGACATATATCATCAATTGACATAGCTCGAGGCTAGCGACCATCGCAACATATCGACGAATATCTATAAATCATGCATAACATTCGTAGAGTGTTAGATGCGAACTATAATATCCAAGGTCATAATACCCGCATCTCCAGCAGAGACTAAAAGTTATATAAAATGAACATAGTGACCTATGTCTACTGACTGTCCCCTCACCCCATGCTACTGTCCGGGTTGAATCCCTATGACACGTCCAATCTGACTATAACAAGAAATAAGTCCATTCAATCATGTACACAGGTTAATCAAACAACAAGTAAATATCACAGGTTATATATATACTAGTCGCCTAGTATGCAATGCAATAGCAATATGTGTATCACGTCTAATATATGTCAAGATAAATAATTATGTAAGTATATTGATAATAAAATAGAAGATACATGTAACAAGCATATCCAAAGTACGACTGATAATAAGTACAGAGTATGTAAATATTGTAAATCAGATAGGCAAGGTATACTTGTCTTATTTTTTCAAAGTTGTCCTAAGACTGAAGGTATATATATATATATATATATATATATATATATATATATATATATATATATATATATATATATATACAAGAACCGTCCAGACTTTTGCAATAGTTGCTTCCGTCTGGGCTATGTGTCCAAGGAGTGTCCTCAGGGGAAGCACGCTATCTCCCCTCAGAGAGAGAAAGCGAAGATGTGTAAGGAGGGGTAGGGGTCTGTGGTTATCCCATTATCTAGCCGCCTTTCGGAGCTAACTACTTTGGGAGTGGATGCTCTACAACTACTAAAAATTGTGGGATTAGCGACGTTTTTAGCAACGTTAAGTTAAAACGTAGCTAATATTAAAGATATCAGCGACTCCAAATAAGACAAAATTATTTTAAGTTGGGTAGATTGTAAACCCCCTCACCCAAAATTAGGGTTACTTGGCTTAAATAGTAGAATTAGGGCTAGTTTGAACCCAATTAGAACTAGAACACGGTATTTATTTAATTATGCAATAATTTATATCGTATAGCGCACCTTACCGTTGCTTCGATAATTGGAGCACCGTACTAGCCGTTGCCTATCTTCGAATTTCACAACATTGACCTAGACGTGCCCGCCTACCTTTCTGGCCCTTGTGCAACTCATAATATCGCTCCATGTGCTACACTTTAGTCGCACAATAAACATCGCGGACGTTATTTTTGAATTCAATATAAAATCTAATTTTGTACCCTTGTGCGTCCCAATCGAAATTGGGGACACAATCTTGTCCGTCTTGTGCTTCTCAAATTTTATTAATATTCTACATTGTACCCTCCACGCCCCTGACACTTGTGGCCAGCCTAAATTTAATCCATGTACTCCTAATTAATTCTAGAACATCGTGCGCGTCCGGTTCAATTAATTAAATCTAATTTCTGCCTTTGTGCAATTTTCTAAATTGTTGGGGGCTTTTATGCAAAAATGCACTGAGGTGTCCCCACCATTGGACAATTCATGAAGAAACTCAATTTTTCCTTCACGTGGTTTTTCCGTAATTTTTGGGATGTGCAACGCGCGCACATCGCCCCGTATATTAAATCTACCCTTGCAATTAAATAATTGTAATTTCTAGCCCACCACCCTCATGTGAGCCCAAGGCCCATCCCAAAGGATAGTTGACCAAGTCCAAAAATGCCTAGGTCAACCCAAACCAAAAATCCACATGTATAAATATCTCTTCCTATATTTTATTCCTTCATCACAAAACCACCCTAAACCTAACTTCCTAGCCAACTTTTCCCTCTCCTCCTTCCCTGTTGGATCTGACCGGAGCCAATCCCTCGCCGGAGCAGTCGAATGCCGGAGCTGACTCGTCCCCGCCATCCTCGCCATCAAGCTGCTGCACATCGCCTGAGAATACCCGGCCACCCTCATCACATCCTCCAACCCGCCGGACCCAGCACCAACTGCTCCATCAACCCCGGCCATCTCGCATGGATCTTCCCCAGTCTTCCCACCTCTGCACCACGCCAGAGACCGGAACGCCGAGCCTCCCGGAGCCGACCTCGACCTCCTGTCCATCCCCCAATCACCAGTACGAATCAACACCACCACCACCCTTGCTCTCTTCTCCTTCCTCCTCTCCTCTGTCCTTCCTCCGCCCTCGTCGAGCCGTCGAGCACCCTCGACTGAACGACTTCCATGGCCGGAGCCCGACCCCGGAGCAGTCAAGCGGACCACCAGCACCTAGCTGCATCATCAATGGCTAACCCCGACTTCCCTGTCCTCCTTGTCGGACCCCCACGAGCAGTTCTCCATCAGCCATGGCCACCACCCTGTCATCGACTCATCTCCCCAACCGGAGCAGCCAGCCTCACCTGAAGTCGCAATCCGCTGGATCTCGTCCTCCGTCGACTGGACGACGGGAAACACCACCACGGTTGCCATCCCCGCTTCCACGACGAGCTCGACAGCAACATCTCCGACAGCCCATCAATGACCAACAATACCACCGCCTCCTTGACACTCCGATCACCGTCAGCTTCCTGCGCGAGCAGTGACCTGCCTCTCCTTCCCGCAGCAATGAACCGCCCAACACTGCCCCCTTGGCCAAGCTTCACTTTGACAAAAACCCGAGATGACCCTTGGAGAAGAAGGCACTCTCTGTTGGAATTTTGTTGCTGCAAATGGCATATAAGGGATTGGAATTTTGAGTTCTGAACCTCAGCGCGGATTTGGACGAAACTGCAGAACCTTCTCCATTACACACTACCCCGAACAATTATAGAAAACTGCACTCTCAATTTGGATGATGAGTATAAGCATATGTTGTGCCAAGCCACGGAGCTACTGTCAACCTTCTTGGAGTATATAAGCTTTGGTCACATGATTGACAATTTTGTGCTTATTGTCACTGGCACCTTGCATGAGAGAGATGTGCTATTGGAGAAATGCCATCCTTTGGTATTGCAACTCTTGCGTAATCCTCACTGTCACCCTCGTCGTCATCGTCGTCGCCAGCCGATCCCGTGCACGTACCCCGAGGTAAGAACCTGTCCCATCTTCTCCTTGTTATGTGCATTTGTGTGTGCCAGTAGGATATTAGTATTTCTTATTGACTGTTAGTTGACACCAGGCCCTGAGTCGGTGAACCCAAATGCGTGTACGTATATGTACGCGTACGCATATATTTCATTGGTATATTTATATAGATATTTAGTACACATTTGGTATGAAAAATTGGGTGTTATATAGAAATATATAAATATATGATATGTACATAAATAGTAAATAATTAAATACTATGCTGACTATACATAATTGGACTATACGACCCTAGGACACCGTGGACTACCCCGTATTACTTTGACCATGTTGATCCTAAGAACATGCTAGACGACTGTCTTGTGTACAATTATGTACTGGCCTAGACACATATTCTTTTGACAGACTGTGCTACAATATTTAATTTAGGACACCCGCGTAATTCAACGCATGATTGACCATGTTAGATGACTAGTGTTACCTTAGTATACCCCCAGAGTCCAGTGTAAATATTGTTGTGTGTGCACTAGGGTAATGACTAATGATTTTATTTTATTATATTTATGTGTACATAGGATATTGGATTTGTTCTGCGCGATTTCTGGAGAAGGTTATTGGTACATTGCAGCTTCCTTGCCAGGCAAGTATACCTTGCCATTGTACTGTTATTTATATTCCATATGTTGCATGCATCTTTATTTCTGTCTTTAGTTCATATATTTTAATTGTTATATAAAATGCGCGCGACGGTGTCATCGCAGTATGTTTTATTTACGTATTTGCATTGACCTTGTTTATGAGACTACCCCATTATCATGTAGCATCATTAGGTTCATTGGCCGTGACACAGTTGTTACACGAGTTGTGAGTCTCATGTAGATCACGGACTTGCGTGCAGGTTTGGCCTCCTGTACGTGTGGGCCGTGCATTAGGAATAACTGCTGTTAGAAACTTTGCATGCTAGTAGACTTGGCAGTTATTAGAGGTCCATGGACATAGCTTATTATAGTACGGTGGTCCCATCCTTGTCCTTGTTTGGTTGCAGGATTGGGCTAGGGTACTAAGAATAGGCTATGAACCAAATGGTGTCATGGATGTGACATGCTTAGAGCATGGGGTGGGGAGAACAACAAGTACCGCATTTGAGCTCCTTTACACTTTTTTCTATTGTGCGTCCGGATTCTCCGCTGGAGATACGGGTGGTGATGACCACTATATATTATATTATTATCAGGCGGGCCTCCGGCGTTCGAAAGTCGTCGTGCCTTTGTAGGCCCCTGGATCTCCAATAGAGAACCATGCCAAATCCCAGGTTTTCAACCAGATAGCTCACTTGTGGGGAAAGTTGTTCTTAGCTGCATACACTTAGACGGTTAGGCGACCCATTGGATATTTATTTCAGTACTTTATTGGCATGTGTTTAAGTATCTTGTTATGTCCCTCTGAGGACCTGGTCCCCTGCCAGGTGTACCTGTTCTTGAGTATTGCAGGAGCGCAGATTTGGATGGTTATAGATGCTTCGTGGATGTCTTCTCTCCGAGCAGTGATTGCTAGTTGGTATACTTATATAGTGTATATTGTGCTGTACTCATATTGTATTTGATCTTATATTCGAGTTGGTAGTGGATTTGTTTCCATCCAACTATCATCCTTAGATACTTCTTATTGAGATCTAGTTTCATAGATACTGGTTATTTATTTCTATATGATTTTGGTGGATGAGATTTAGATTATGCCCTGTGACTTGTATTATATTTTATACCACTCGTGGATTTGATATTCATATTACAGCGTACGTGTGGATTTGGTTTCCATATATTGGAGTTGCCATATCCATGCGGCTGGCATGCTTACGTGTCCTAGTCCTACGTATTTTTGGGACTGGGGCGTGACAGTCGCACCCATAACTGGACGAAGAGGAGTATATTCTGGGATCTGCTATATTGGAGCACCAATCTGATCAGACATAACCTTGATATCATGCATATCGAGAAGAATGTGTTTGATAACATAATTAATACTGTAATGGAGGTAAAGGGGAAGACAAAAGACAATTCGAAGGCCAGGTTGGACTTAGAAGAATTATGTAGACGTCATGTGTTGCATTTGATAGAGGAGGGAAATGGAAAGTTAAAGCAGCCTGTCAGTTTTCTCACTGGAGAAAGAGGATAAAGGAAGACTTTGTAGGTGGATTCAGGGTCTAAAGTTTCCAGACGGGTACGTGTCGAACTTGAGAAGATGCGTCGACCTCAAGGAAAATAAACTGGCGGGTATGAAAAGCCACGATTGTCACGTATTTATAGAGAGGTTAATTTTGATTATATTTCAGAAAATCTTACCACAGGTTATTTGGGATCCATTGACAGAGCTCAGCATTTTCTTCAGAGATCTTTGTTCTACTAAGTTGCTCGTCGATCATCTAGAAAAGTAAGAGAAGGACATTTCGGTAACACTATGTAAGCTCGAGAAGGTGTTTCCTCCTGGATTCTTCGACTCTATGGAGCATTTGCTAATTCATCTTTCCTATGAGGCACGTGTTGGTGGTCATGTCGGTTATTGGTGGATGTACCCCTTCGAGCGGCATCTGAATCACCTAAAGAGAAAGGTGAAAAACAAGGCACGGGTTGAGGGCTCTATTTGTGAAGCTTATATTCTCGAGGATATTACAAACTTTTGCTCGGCGTATTTCAAACCTCATATTGCTACTAATAGAATGAGAGCTCTGAGAAATGACGACGGATATCAGAAATCTAATGATGCAATACTCAAAGTATTCAATGCGTCCGAAAAGCCTTCGGAGAAAATGAATAAGAGATATTTGAATGACGATGAACTAAGGGCTGCTCAGTTGTATATATTACTCAATTGCGATGAGGATGAAGTGGAGAAGCTAAAGGGGTAAGTAATTAATACGTCCACGTTTACATCATCTCAATGTAATAGTATAAACTATTATTATGCTACAAATCAGCAGTTGCTTTATTATTTTTTAGCACATATAATGATAAGTTGAGGTCGGTTAGACCCTACATAACAGACGAAGAAGTAGAACAAGAAATGAGATGCCATTTTCCTTCTTGGTTGAGCGCATATGTAAGGAGTTTGGTAATTACTTTTTTATTTCTGTACTTACAAAATAAATAACTTACTATCGCTACTTTGGTATTTAGGTCGATCGTCTAGTAACACCCGAGGCTGAATCTATTAGAACTCTAGCCAAGGGACCAATTACTGCTGTTAAAATATGGCCAAGTTTCTATATGAATGAGTTTAGGTTCAAGTCAACAAATGCTCCTATCAGAGACAGCTTTTTGGATCTTGATTCCACGAAAAACTGTTTGTGTATCAAATCTTCGAACTACAAAGTCGTCAATCAAGGCAATGATTTCTTTGGCATCTTACGAGAGATTGTGGAGTTGACATATAATTATGGCAAAGAATCTATAAATATCATGCTATTCAAGTGTGAATGGTTCGATCTGATTCAAGATCAAGGTTGGAAAATTGACAAGCATGGCCTTGTGGATATAAACTACAAGCGTAGATATCAAGGCTATAAACCATTTGTCCTATCAAGTCTGGCTCATCTCGTGTACTTCACAACTTATCCTAGACGGGGGACAGCGAGGTCGGATTGGTGGGCAGTATACAAGACTAAAGCTAGAAATACCTTTGACATTAACGAAATAGCTTATCAGGAGGATGAGCTACCTCTTGTAACAAATATTGTAGATGTGGACTCAACAAAAGTTACTCATTACACGAGTAATAATGTAGAAGATGTAGAATTATCCGAAGAAGAAGACGAAGACGAAGTAGATGAAAGTGAAGACGAGGAGGAGGACAAGGAAGAGGAGGACGAGGAAGGCGAACAAGATAAATTTTCTGAAGATGATTGAAAATTAAATATTTTGCCTATAGAATGTACTATATTTTGACTGTAGAATGTATTATCCATTTAGATTTATGACACCACTAGTTATTTACTGTATAATTCTATAAATGTTGTGAGATATGCATAACATTTTGACTGTAGAATGTACTATATATTTGTGTATTTCTTTATTCATCACATATTGAGTATGATAGGATGACGCGGAGGGTTCGGCAGGTCCTGAGGTAGACAGATTGCTCCTCCGGTACTGCCTACTGTTGGTTCTGGTTCCTCGTCGCCCAGTACTCCAGTATATCGATCAGTCACATCTCCGACTGCGATGATGTTACGTGGCATCACTCCTGGGATGAGTAGTTCCAGGCCTGATAGTACTCCCTCGTCCAGCGTTCCTCCTGCTGACGGAACCATGGAGACAGATGAGCATATGGAGGAGGTCGTGCCGACGTTGTCTCAGCATCAGCTAGATCCTCCATGCGCACCTCCGGAGGAGACGAGGACAGAGATTTGGGCCGACGGTACAAAGTAAGTCAATTAAATGGTTTAGCATCATATATATCGTATATTTCTTTATTCATCATATATTAACTTTTTCGATCAAAATAATTATCTCTGTATAGATATCGTCCATCGTCAGTTCAGAGATGCCTGGGCCTCTTTCTGAGGAACAACTATGGCGGCCCTTGGATCAACTACTCTGAAGCTTCGGAGGAGAGGAAGGCGATCTTGTTTGCGCACTTCAAGGTAAAAGTATATTATATAAATCCTCTAATTTATGCATATTATATAACTTATTCGTGATGCTCACTTACTAAATTATTTATTGTAACAAACGTATTTTTATCCTCCGTACCGGGCCGAGTTGATCGAGCGGATGTTTCATGTCGTTGTCGCCAAGCTTATCCGTGATGCTCTGGATGACCATAAGGCTCATGATCGTGCTGGAAAACCGATCCAAGGTTGGATCACGCCTGAGCAGTGGACTGCGATGAGGGCTAGATTCGACGATCCGAGGTACAAGGAAAGGTCTGAGAAGGCCAAGGCGGCTAGGCGGAATGCTGCAAAGTGGTGTGGTGGCTCGATTCCGATGACGGAATATTTTCATCGTTTGGTATATTTTTATTTAAGATATATTATTTTAATGTAAGTACGATAAAATGGTAGTAGAAAAAAATGTTTAATTTTAGTACTAAATAATATATTTTTAACAGGTACAGAGTGGTGAGGATGCAAACATGGTGACCGTCTTCCTGGCCACCCATCGAAAGGACGAAAATCTCATTGATGATAGGGCCTCGCAGACCTATGTAAGTATTACTTTACTTTGTGTTAATTTTAATATAACTTAGGCAATTATCGAGTATCCAAACTTTTATAGGCCGAGTATCTTAGGTTGCGTGAGCGGGCGACTGCTAGTGCACCTATAGCTGGAGAGGCTGGTACTTCCTCGTAGCCCGTTCTAGCTCCATCGGCGGACGAGCTGTGGGTGACCACCGCTGGTGGTCTCCAGAGGGGTACATACTACGGTACGGGATCCTATGGCGCCCTGGTTGCGACGCAGTCATCTAGGGCCTCCCCGACAAGTGCGCATTTCCCACAGCCCTCGCAGTCGTCGGCACGAGTCCAGGAGGCCGTTGACCGTCAGATTACGTCTCTTCGTGACGAGTTGCTGCGAAGGATGTAGGAGCATCCCCGGTCCCAGTCGCAGGCGGACGATGCGACGCTCATCGCACGATTTGATATGCTCGAGCGTAGCATCATGGAGCTCTGGTATTTGACAGCTAATCTTAGAGCCTCGACAGAGCGCAGCGTGATGGAGCTGCAAGCATCACAGCTATCCATGGGCGAGAGGCTGATGATGATGCAGAAGGTTGTTATCTACCATGGATTCTTACAACCAGCGACTCGCAGAGTTGGAGCGGATACGTCCTCCTGGTGCGCCTACATCGACACAGACTGCATCGACTTCATTGCCTTCTCCATTGACATCGGTGTCGATTTTACGGGAGCAGTATGATCTGTTCTTGTCCTTCATGCACGCTGGTGGTCATCCTCCTGTAAATTTGCAGTAGTCCTAGTTAGGACCATTTTATTATTGATTGTTTGTGTTTTAGACATTATTTTTTGTATTCATTAGGACGAGGCTTTTAATTTGCTGTATTCTTTGTATTCTTTAGGAGACTCAGTTGTATGGATATTTGTTGTCTTCTTTACGACAATATTTTCTCCTGATTCGGTTTTTAATTTCAATATTTTGTTTTCTTCAAATTTTGTTATATTATTCATATTAAATATATATTAATTTATCGGTGTTGAGTGTTCAACTCAAGGGGGTCGGCGAACTCGATAAATTCAACGGAGGGTTGCTACGGGTCTATTTGTACAGATTATGAATTAATAAACTGTAGGAATAATAGTTTGGAAATAATTCAGTATTCATTTTTTTATTTTTTTATGTATCATTAGCGACGTTTTTAGCGACGTTCAGATGCGTCGCTAAAAACGTCACTAATTACGTCGCTAAAGACGTCGCTAAAAATATTGCTAAATAAAGTCGTTGTCCGTCGTAACTTGCTGACATGGCTGTATTGCCAGGTCATAGTGACGTCGCTATAAACGTCGCTACGCACGTCGCTAATTTGCGACATAAAGCGACTATTATACACGTCGCTAATTAGCAACGTTGCATCGCTAAACGTCGCTAATCTAGCGACGCATTTACGTTGTTAGAAAATGTCGGCATAGCGACGTTTGACGATGTTTTTTCTGTCATCGACTAGCTTAAAGGCGACTTCAGTAAAACGTCGCTAATTACGTCGCTAAAATTAATTAGCGATATTTTTTGATCATTTAGCGACGTTTTTTTACGTCGCTAATTTGACTTATTCTGGTAGTGCGACACATAAATCGAGATAAGATGATCAACTTCAAGGTTAACGATCTTATTTCGATAATTCATAAGGTTATTTTGTCAATTTAGTGATACAAGATCACTGGACTTGACAGATCTCAATTTCGGTGCATAGATTTTAAAATACGAACATGGCACAAATTAATTACATAAACAAATGTGAGGTAGTTTGATCTATCAAATGATATCCATATACTATGAAACTAGGTATCCTAGGGTGAAAAGTTGTTACAATCACAATGGAACTGGTGGATTGAAGATCCAATTCCTTCTAAAAAGTCTAAACTATCAAATATGGACAACGAGTGGAGTATGGGGTCGCACATAATGTACAGACAGAAATTGGAGGATCCCAACCACACAGATCTAATATATGAAAAAGGGAGGAGTTACCTAAAAATGGATCGATAAACTGAGGTCGTAGTGAAATCTTACATCTTGGAAAGTCGACTAGGTTGTTGGATTCAAAGAGGAAACGAACATGTCGGACACGAAAATACCCAAAATATAAAGTCTTCTCAAATAAGCCCAAAAGCAGATATAAGAACCACCAATAATTTTGGATGATGCCAAATACCTAGAATTTATATAAAGAATTCCAGAACTTGGCCTAGTCCAAATTCAGCATTTCAGGACTACTTTCCTCTATTGTTATCGTTGTCATTACTAGAGCTGTGGAGTTGTCATAGTTACCACAGTTTCCTTTCAGGATCTATGGAGGTATCGTAGTTAATGTTGTCTCCATATCAAAGCTTTGGAGTTCATCATGATATCCCATACGTGCGAACATTGTCCTCAATTTACATATTACTTAGTTTGTTACTTCATATATACCCCAATTCGAGTAGAATTGTTATATTATTATTTTTTACTTTCATCATATTATTATGTATCTTACTACGTCTCTCTGAGGACCTAGTTTTCTTCCAGACATAGACAAGGAGAGTTACCCGGAGGAGTACGAATCAGGAGATTACGCAGGAGTTGTCCCAGATGCATGAGTTTTTCCATAGGAGTACCCATGATCAGTGGTAGGGTCAGACGTTGGATCTAGTATCTTTATCTAATTAGAAGATATTCGGATCTAGTTATCTTCTTGTACTTTATTTCCTATTTATCTCTTATACTAATGGGTTTGTTCCCATAAGACTTTTTCAGACTTGTATTATGATATATTGAATTATTTTTTTATTTTAGCACACTTTAGACTTGTTATTCTCTGTCTGCTTCAATATTCTTGTATTTATTGATGAGATTAGTATACATGTTTGTGACTTAGTATTGTGGACTGGAGTTCACGATTAGATCGGAGTACGCTTTGATATAAGGACCAATAGAGTTGGATCATTTCTTAAGTTATATTAGCTGGCCAGGGCCATGTGGCTCGGTCCTACACATTTGGGACTGGAGCGTGACAGATACAATATATAATTGATGGACAAATGACTTGTTTGATTCTGAAAGGTGATTGGTAGACACATAATTGTTTAATACGTACAATAAACTCTGAATTTAGTTTGGTAATGTTGTATCGAGTTGTACACTTAGGATCAGTTCATAGATGGTTTTAGGAAAACCTCAATTAGCATGTTTCGGGAGTAAACATGGTGAAGGTGCATCTGAAAATAGAGACGATTGGTTATTAGCGGCGGGAGAAGATGCATCATCTTTCTAGATTGGTGTCTCACTTGGTGCCAACAATGAACTAAATGAGGAAGCCGACTCTGTCTCATGCTCTAGTCTCAATAGTAACTCGAGTTCGGATTATTGCTGCTCAGTTGGTGTTGGTGTTGGCTCTAATTTTGATGGCAGTGTAGGCTATGTTTGTGGTCCTCTCAATTTTTCTTAACCCTTTCATGAGCATGGACTCCTAACTCTAGAGCATCTGGGAAGTAATAATCAAATGTCTAAATTCTCTTGCTTCTCCCCCTGAAGTGAGGACTCGAAATCGTTGAAATACATCTCATGGTCATGGAAAACATCTATAGTCATAAAAATATTCTTAATTGGTAGATTATAACAATGATAGCCCTTCTAAGTCATTCTGTATTCAAGAAACACACGGGGGAGGGCCTGAGGCTCAAGTTTACTTTGGTGGTAGGGTGAATAGATATGGACAAATACAACATAAAGACCGAAAGACTAGTAACATGAGAGGAGAGATGTTGAAATGGTGTTTGGAAATTCAAGGTTCAAGATAGAAGTCGATTAATGAGGTAATCAGTAGAGGTTGGGCTTTCACCCCAATAATGCAATGCCAAATGAGACGAGAAGGGAGGCACATACTACCTCAAGAAGGTAACGATTCTTCCATTCGACGACTCCATTTTTTTGGGAAGTATAATGACAAGTGGTGTGACGAATGATACCATACTTATTAAGGAATGTACGAAGGTCAGTTAACATTTTCACCTTCATTATCACTACGAAGAACTTGTATATTCATTTTGTATATATTGTACTGCCATCATTTGATGGAATTTCTGAAATACAAAATTAACCTCATGTTTTGACTTCATCAAGTAAACCCATGTGATGTGTATGCAATCGTCAATAAAACTAACAAACCATCAAGCCCCACCATGAGTGGCAATGTTAGATAAACCCCAAACATCCGAATATACCACCAGAAATAGAACTAAACTGTTATTTGAACATGGTGGAAAAGAAGTACAATGACTTTTAGACAGTTCACAAACATCACAATGGAACTAAGAAATATCACTCTTGACAAATAGACTAGAAAATAACTTGTCCAGATAACCAAATGATGCATGTCCAAGTAGACGATGCCACACTTTGGACCCTTTCTTCATTTTCTTCTAAGAAACTTCTATAGCAAGAGATTTAGTCAACAAATCGGTATTATTTTATGTCAGCTCCAAGTAGTATAGTTCTCCACACTTAATAGCATAATCAATCATCTTCTTCATCCGGATATCCTTAAAAGCACAAAATTAAGGCCAAAAATCATAAGATAATATATATAAGGCGAGGATTATTTGGGACACTAAAAGTACATTATAATTTAATAAGAGAACAACAAGGACAGGTGTGTCAGAGAGAAACAATGTCCTCCTTCGCAACATGGACAATATTACCATCAACAACATTGACAACAGTTTGTGTGAAGTTAATAACTGAACATTTCTAGCATCACAAGCCATATGTTCAGTAGCACCATAGTCAGTCATCAATGTATTAATATTGTTGTGAAGTTAATACATCTCATGCTCATGGAAAACAACATCGATAGTCATAAAAATATGAGGACTCCATTTTTACTTTGTGACGGATCTGTCTTGGCAGGTCTGAATGGGTCGGTTCTTGTCTGATTAATTTTTGGGTCAGATCTATCAGATCGGTCTGTGAACCATGTGTCATAGCTGTCATCATCACAGATTCAGTCTTGTCTTCTTATGTTTTTATGACTTCTTTCCTATCAGCTTCACGTTCGATGTCGGCATAGGACGCATAAAGCCGAAACGAAGGGTCCTTACACATAACTTCCCCTATGAACTTGATCAAAGTCGTCATCTAAGCGACCAAGAAAGAGATACACCCTCTTCCTCTTGATCGATTTCTGGTGAACTTTGATATACATCTCATGCTCATGGAAAACAACATCTATCAGATCGGTCTGTGAACCATGTGTCATAGCCGTCATCATCGCAGATTCAGTTTTGTCTTCTTATATTTTTATGACTTCTTTCCTATCAGCTTCACGTTCGATGTCGGCATAGGACGCCTAAAGCCGAAACGAAGGGTCCTTACACATTTCCCCTATGAACTTGATTGAAGTCGTCATCCAAGCGACCAAGAAAGAGAGACACCCTCTTCCTCTTGATCGATTTCTGATGAACTTTGATATGTTTTTCGCACTCCATAGCTTCTTTGTTAAAGTGTCCCAACTCCTGAAAGATTTCAGCTCCAAAATATGTAGCCAGAGGTCGACCATTATGTCAAAAGACGAGATACTTTTTAACATAAGGTGTATATCTAAACTTAATCATTTTCATCAAATATGTAGTTTTAAGTCCTAGATTGCTTCATAATATTTCATTGATGACAACCACCAATCGTTGTACTTGAGATTATTCTCGTCTGAATCCTTGATAAACCCATAAAAATATTCCATTTTCTTCCTTACAGTGATATGGGTTTCAATGAAGAGAGCCCACAAATCATAGTTCTTCTCATCAAATAACATATCAATATTAAATTTGAGTTGTCTAATTCTACCATTACCAAAATAAACGGTACACCTTCACCGACCATGGACACGATAAAATTTTGAGTATCAACAACAAATGTCACTCGTTGTTTGGTTCTGATTCAAATGGACAACAACAACAATAAAGAAAGAGCAATGAGAAAAAGTCACTTGCAACGACAACTTCGGACAAAGTTACTACAATTTCTGACAAATAAGGCTAGATTTAAAATAGCAATCGGTAAAAGTAACTCTTTTAGCACAAGGTAAAGCAAACACCAGGTCTTGCAAAGCTAAAAAAGCAACCTTCTGCATTGCTAAAATGTTCCCTGACAACGAGGCCACTACCAAAACCTTCGATACGACTAGAGGAGGTAGAAAATTTTGAGTTAAAATTCTTTCCAAATTTCCATATAAAATTCAGGAACTTTCATTCCTTAATATTAGAAAACTCTAGAAGCAAGCTATGACATCCTCCTTTGACCCAGACAATGTGGGACTAAAGGAATACAATAATAGCAAACTTGATTACAAATCAACAGCCAAGAGACTAGATAATACTGATACCATTAAAATGTTCCATTACAAGCGTAGACCATGAGTTCAAATTATGATATCTAAGCTTGGTGAGTGAAAACGTTAACAGTAAAAAAGGAAATAGTTTAAATTTCACTAAAGTATTATTGACATAGTCAACGCTCTTCTTGATCAAAATTTTAGACAGCCCAAATTATCTTTCCTCTCACTTCCCTACATTATCCTTCATTGCCTTCCACTTCACTGAGATGTGTTGCAACCTGGTTAGCAGTTCAGTTTTGAATAGCTTCAGGTGCATAAATCCTATATTCTCAGGGAAGCCTTGTGCTTCGGAACATCATTCTTCTAGATCATATGCGCTGCAACTTCTGGAAAACGTACAAGGTTTTATACCATCTGCAAACCAATATGCTTTAGATTAACTTCTTGTACTTCAGAACATCATTCTCCTCCAGATCATATTCCTTGCAAATTCTGGCAATGGTACATTCCTTGACATCATCCTCCGCATTTTTATCGGCAAGAAGTCTTTCAAGGTCTTTTGATGGCTGCAAAACCTGTTGAATCAGTATAAACAAGAATTAGCTAACAATCCTAAGTAGTACTTTAAGCAAGTTCATAAGAAATAATGAATCACAAGAAGCTGACAAGACCTAGCAAAATGTCCAGTAAATTTCAGATAAATAATAACAAATTGTCTTTCTAAATGGCGAATATTAAGAGTTCAACTTTATTCATAATTCCAATATACCGCAGTAAGTTTCGTTTAACCTGAGTAGGATCCAAACCCCGAACATCCTCATTGAACACGGGCAACCGAGCCCTGAACAGAGGTAACTGACCACTGTTACGACTCCACCACTGACCAAATTCAATGAGCTGGGGAGAGAAAAAGGATGGGTGTATGTATTTCAGATTTGACCACCAAATTTCATGACAGTTTTTGTGTCTGTATTGAACAGGTAATAGACATGAGTTAGATTGTCAAAGCGAGTAACATATCATGTATCATTTCGCTTGATTATATGCATTGTTCTATAGGAAATTTGACTGTTAAGTGAATTTAATCATCGATTTATGGATAAATTCAACACATTGAGAAACAATAAGAAGCATTTATCAACAATGACTAGATTGCATCAATAAGCATTTCACTACCAATTTTGTTACAAATGATATTCAAACAAGTGTTTTGTATATAGCTTGCTAAATAAAAAAAATAAAAAAAAGTGGAACAAAAATATAACATTGTTTTGGATACTTCAGACTGCTGCATACAAAAGGATTGAGAAATTTAACTATCACCGTCGTCGTCGTAGTCTCCTTCCATCAGAAGGGGGTTGGTTATGGAGCATAAAAAAGCTCCAAAAATGAATGACAAGGGTTGTCGTCATCATCTAAGTCTCCTTCCATTAGACCAGTGTCGGTTATGGAGCATAAGAAAGCTCCATTAAAGGAATGACAAGGTTTTTATTAACGGTTGTCCACCAAACGCCAACCTTCTATGTTAGTGCAAATTAGCACCCAAAGGTACCTTTGGGCATGAGAGCTCCGTAACATGATAAATCCAAGACAACCAGTTGGTGTGTAGGTAGACCTACCTTTTGGTTACAAAGTTTATGCTTATGCCAACTAATGAGTACCTTTTGGCGTGTAATTGACAACTATATCAAGACTGAATTATCATTTTACATGCAATCTCAATATTAATTTTATCACGAAATGTTCTTAATTCATAGGACACTAAAAGCCTAAAAACTTGTTACAAATTAATAGTGCGGATGTGCTCACCCATGGAGCTTCACATGAAAGCTTGGAATCATCCTTTGAACCAGTTTCCTTACCCTTGCCATTGAGTAAGCTCCGAGATCTTGAACAGTCTGAAACTAGTAACAGAAGTCGTTCACTGCCCTGAAACATACATAAAGAAAGTTTGATACAGCATATAACCAATTATGCAGGGAAAAAATTGGTTGGACATCACAGAGAATAATTCAGGAAAGCAGCCGCACAACAAGGCAACAGAGTTCAGAGTTGGTGAAATGGAACGGATGACTCTATTAGGCAATGAGGCCCAAGTATATATACACATTGGTCGACAGTAGTCTTGTCGTCAGACCGATGTGGGCACTGACGGAGCCAGAATAGGACAAGTGAGGTCATATGACCCCACTAAAAAAAATTATTATTATTATTATTATTATTATAACCAAAAGAAGGGTTCTCTTTTCATGTCGTTCCTCTCTGAGTCTCTCAGTCGTGTTTGTCTCTCCCTCTCTCCCGTCACGTCGAACCTCTCTCTGAGTCTCTCTTGGTCGTGTTTATCTCTCTCTCCTGTCGCACCGCAACTCTCTGAGTCTCTCTAGGCCGTGCGTCTCTCTCCCTCTCTCCCGTTGTGTCGCACCTCTCTCTCTCCTGTCGTGCCTCCCTCTCCCTCATTCATCAGGTAACAACTCTAAATATATTTAATTTCTGCCCTAATTTTCTTAAAGGATTCCTAAATGATTCATGTCCTAATTAATTTTGCCCTTATTTGCTCTTTAGATAGAATGAAATTGTTTGCTAGTATAATATTCTTCGATTAAGAAAATATCAAAAATATGAAAAATGAAATATTTTTAATCTTGCTTTCCCTTAGGGAGAAAACAATATTTAATCATTGTAAGACCCTAGGTTGGGACGGTTCATGATTAAAATTATAAGATTCACGTATTGGTTTTAACATATAATGAATCTCCTCGATCAAATGGTCAAAATTAATCAAAAAGGCCTTGTATGACCTGGCTGGATTGACACTGAAGTTTAGGGTTCTGGTTATGTTGGGTTAGAAATGTGGACTTTAATACGAATGGTAGTTTGAACTGAATGAAAAAAAAACTTAGAAGCTACAATATAAAAACTAGAATATACGACCAAGATTAGGTATAGAAATAGGATTTTGTGACTAATTTAAGTAAAAAAAATCTTCATATTTTTATAATTTTTTTGGATTAAAATTTTACTAGTCGATTTTGATCCCGTTGCACCAAAATCCTAGCTACGCGACTAGATGTGGGACTAATATCTTTCTAATACCCCCTTCAAACTTACAATGGTAAAACAATGAGTTTGAACAATGGAAAAGCCCAAAGAACAAAAAATAGCAAAAGCTAACTACAATCAACTAGCTAGCTAACACACACACCCCCCTTCAAACTCATAAAAGGATAAACCATCGAGAGTTTGCCCAGTACAAACGAGTGTCTCTGAACAGTATGAGGTTTCGTGTAGAAGTCCGCAATCTGCATGAAAAGTAACATGTTGTAGCGAGATAGTCCGAATAGTTGTCTCACATAATGACAATCTTTGTTTCGTCCTCACATGAAACACAGTTGCAGATAATCTATTTGTTTCGTCACAATGTAGAGTAGGACCAGAAACTGCCAGTCCCATATCAATAGTAAACCTATGACGCAAGCCTATGAAGCCAAGAGATATCAGCAGTAGTAGTAGCCATAGCCAAATACTCGGCCTCAATACTAGATTTGGAAACCATGATTTCCAGGAAATCAAAAGATCACCAAGAAACACAGAGAACCTAGTAGTGAATATTTGATTAGTAACATCATCAGTCCAATCAGCATCTAAATAAGCACAGTCCAAGAACGAAATAGCCAAAAAAAAAAAAAATCTCGTATATAGTGAAAAATCCTTCTTAGAGCAGCATAGCGTATAGTATGTGCAGCATAGCGTATAGTATAAGATGCAAAAACAAATTGATTGACAACATGAACTGTATGTGAAATGTCATGACGAATGACTAATAATAAGATAAAGCAGCAACATGCCAATTGTTTGTATTGATACGGATCTAGTAAACTAGCTCCATAACCAGAATGCTTCCGGAGATTCAACTAAAGAAATGTAGATGTTGTGCAAGTATCAGTAAGCTATGCTTATCAAGTATCTTAGTGATAAACTTTTACTGCGAGAGAAGGAATCCAAGAGGAGAATGATCAACCTCCAAACCAATAAAGTAGCAGAAAGGAGCTAGATCCTTCATCTCAAACTGTGTATACAAGTGTTGTTTTCCATATGTGTGCAAAATCACTAAAAGTAATAATCATATCATCAAACATAAATCATAATTAGTATCCCAAAAGGGTGTGTGAACAGAGCAGAATCATAAGAACTCAGTAGATAATCCAGCAACACGAATAGCAATAGTAAAAAAACAAGAAGCAACAGCAAGAAGATATAGACCATGCACGGAGAGAAGCAAACAGCAAGAAGAGCCTGAATAGTACTCATCTTCACAACAGGAGCAAGGTCTCATCATAGTCAACACCAATCTGCTGGAAAAAAAAACCACAAGTAACTAGCCTGACCTTGTATCTATCAATGGTACCATCAACTAGAGTCTTCATCGTATACACCTACTTGCAGCTAATAGTACACATGCTAGTAGGTAAGGGTACAATATTCCACGTATGTGTATGCTCCAAGGCCTTGTATCTATCAATGGTATCATCATCAACTAGAGCCTTCATCGTATACACACTTGCAGCTAATAGTACACAGGCTAGTGAGTAAGGGTACAATATTCCACGTATGTGTATTCTCAAAGGCTCGCAACTCCTCACACAGTTGCTTGCCACTCAGGAATGGTAGCACCTCCTAGTGCGTCTTGGGCTCCCAGTAACTAGAAGTACCAGTAAGAGAAGACTGAAGTACAGAAGTCAATGTGGTAAAAAGAGTCCAATGATCATATGAGCGATGCAGACGAGTGGAGCGATTACGATGATGGTACAATAAGTGTAGCAGGTGGTGAAATGGTCCCAATATCAAGGAAAGCAAGTATCAAGGAAAGCAAGCTCCCCAGGTGTGGTATGGATGATGATGAAGAAACTAGAGGACATAGTAAAACATAATAAAGAAAGCTCTCTAAAAATGACATAATAAGAGATGCAAAGACATCTAGCAACATAATCATAGCATCGATAGCCCTTATGTTGAGGACTACACCCAAAACAAAAAAAACAAGCAACAAACCTAGAGGACAGCTTGTCTCGCTCAGTCAAGAGTCGAGAGTCCAGGATAACTGAACAAAACAATTATGGAGTAATCTAGAGCACGACAGTATAAATGTCGATAAGCCATCAAGAACAGAAGTCGAAATCCTGTTGATCTGAAACACACTAGTAAGCACAGCTTATGCCCAAAATTGAATATGGACAAAAGCATAGAAGAGAAGCGACCTAGAGAGATCAAGGATTGATGATGACGACGCTCTGTGGCCCCATTCTATTGATGAGCATGGAGACAAGACAATTGCACAAGTGTCTCCTGAAAAACAAAATAGTCATGAAACTGATGTGATGTGTACCCCTCCCCTGAATTTGAGCCACCTTGATTATGCAAAAAAAATGGGTTCAACCATCTTTACAAAGATACTTCGAGAATACCTCAAACTTGCGAGATATCATATAAAGCCAAGTAGATCGAGAATGTTCATAAACAAAATATGACATGATATATGTTTCCTCTCTTTGACATATGAGGAAAGGGTGCCCAAACATCTGGAAAAAAAAAGTCAAAACGAGAAGCAAAAATAGATTCACTCGATGAAAAAAAATCCACAACAAGACGACCATGAATGCAAACAGTACAAGGTTTTAGGGACTTTGAAAAGAAATTTCCTGAAACACTCGAAGAAGACAATAACTGAAGTTCACAAAGTGCAAATGACCTAGTCTCATGTGCCAAACATCGCAAGCGGAAGGTAGTGTAGCAAAGTCAAGAAAAGTAGCAGCAACAGTAGGTGGCAGAAGTGTAAGATATTTACCTATCCCAGTGACCATCCCCATATTTGGATCCTACATAATAGGTGGAACGAAACAGTGTAAGACACGCCGGTTAACTGGAAAACCAACAAGAGATTCATGGTCATGCGAGGAACATGATATACATCAGGTATGGTAAAGTGGGATAAGTCGGTCAAGTGGCCACGACCAACAATAACTACAAAACTGCCATCAACCGTGCAAATAGTACAGGCAACTGTAGAGGTCGAAGACTGTAAGTTTACAGGTCCCACTAGTCATATGATAAGAGACAGCTGAAACTAGAATTCAGGAGGTAGAAGATATAGCAGCGGGAGCGACAAAAGTGGAAGTAGTAGATATAATAGTCGGATGTTTAGACAGCTGAAGCAGACTCGGAAGCAGCTGAAACTGATCAGATATTTGTTGTGGAGCTACCGAGTAAGAACTGTTAACCATGGATAAGATGTTAGAAGTAGTCGTGTCAGCCATAGTCGCATGGCAATATTGTGGTCGTTCATAAAGTCTACCACATAAAGAAAAGGTGGAGCTAGCAGAAGCAGAGGAAGGACCATCTCAAACATACTCGAAAATTGCTGGAACTACTGAAATGTCATTGGTATGTGTTGAGAGGCTGCCAAAGAACTGTGGACTACAGACGAGGTATCAAAAGTAGTCGTATCTGCCATAGCAGCCTGACGATATGAATGTCGTGCATAATGTCTGCAAGATGAAGTCTCCTAAATCTTGCAATGGGCAAAAGACCAGACACTCCTAAGTAGAATGAGTATTATGACGATTGTTCCAAGCACACTACTTTTGTCCATGTAGCAACAGATGGTTGGTCCGTGATGAACAATTGGTCATGACCGACCCTGAGGAACATACGAGCATTGAGCAGCATAGCCACCAATAACATATGAAGAGTCAATAACAACATGAGACAGACCCTGATGTGCAAACGATGGCCTAACAGTAAGAAGTACACTATCAAATTCTATAAAAGTTAACAGTAGATAATAGTTTCGTAGAGGGTGAATAGAAAATGAATCTGTAGACCTCAAAATCTCAAGCAATCAACCAAAACATGCTATCACTGACAAACAGGCCAAGGTGCACAAATGGGTGTCATAAACTGCTACAGTTAGAAAGTATCACTCCTAAGCAGTCTACTAGTGGGCCCGGATGCAGCAGATTCAAAAACTGAGTGACCACAACAATTGGGAGAACATAAATCCAACCCACACACAAACTTCCGTATATACACCACCCCCCCCCCCCACCCCACCCCCACAAACAACAACAAAAAAAAGAAATCAACAAATATAAGGTTGTGAAGTGGGTCAGGTAGTCTCAGGTGCAGAAGTGGGTACAATTAAGAACTCTAGAAAAAAAAAAAAAAAGGGGTCTCAGGTTGAGTCATGTGTCTAGATAAAAAAATCAACAGTCCTGATCAACTCAAAGAAACTGCCGAAAGGCCCAGATTTAGCCACATATCTCCACAGCTATATTAATGTGAAAATGATAGAGAAATCCACCTCTTCATCTCTCCTTTTTCTCTCTTGATCATTAATTAGGGTTAGGATTTCTAATTACCAAAAGCAGTTGTCCACTGTTAAGAAGCAGAGATTGTTGATAAGGAGCTAGAACTTGAAGATAAGGATCTAGAACTTATGGCTACAACATCAAGTACTCAACCATAGCCTCGACGAGCTGGACAAACTTGACGACGGCTAGAATTGACTCAACAATGATCAACGCAATGAGCAATGGCTGCTCGACGATGATTGACGACGGGTAGAGGACCTCCACAACAACAGATCAGATCTGGAACTCGACTTGCCGGACAAGACGATGCTCTGGCGAGTAATTCTGGCACGTGGTGACTCTTGATCAATAGTTAGGTTCTAAAAATCTTCTTCATTCCTAAATGTATGGGATTAAGATTAGGGTTTAGAGAAGAAGAATGTGAGATGGGACTTTGGTACCATGTCAAAGTTAGTGAAATGAAAAGGATGATTCTATTAGGCTATGCAGCCGGGTATATATACATCATCGTAAGGTGACCATCTTCTAAGAGAGAGATGTGACTTATGCAAGGTCTAGAATGCCTATTAAGCATAGCAACCTGATTAAATCAAGACTTGTCTGAGACAATTTCTCAATTACAGCTTTCATAACAAAGCATGTTTTTATTCTGAGCCAAGGCAAGGTGGTATGTTTGAATCTAAAAAATATAAAACATTTAAATTACTCAATTTAACTACTCATAATAGAAACCAATGTACAATAATGCTCTCCCAGGACGAGCCATAGTTGTGCTCGACATACCGTGTAAACCTAAATTTTGAAACAATTTTCTAACAAGCATAAGTGTTTTTCAATCACATTGTCAAGTCCCAACCCACGGCCCACTAAGACAAAATTCATGCATGGGACTAATGCACATCATCACTTGGCCTACTTGCTCCAAGATCGTTAAACCAATATATATATATATATATATATATATATATATATATATATATATATATTTATTTTTATTTTCTGGTCTAGTGAGCGTGTACGGAATATTTACCGGGCTTCTAAAAACATACATGGCTTTTAAAAAAAATCTAAATTTCTCCTTAAAGATATATTATTTTTTAGATTTGTTTTAAAAGATAGATTTTTTTTTAAAAGATAGATTATTTTAAAAGATAGACTATTTTTTATCATTAACATTAAAATTAAAATTAACATTCAATTTAACATTAATGTTAATATTAATTTCAATGTTAATGTTAATTTTAATGTTAAAAATAATCTATCTTTTAAAAATAATGTATCTTTTAAAAATAATCTATCTTTAAAAATAATGTATCTTTAAAAACAAAACTATCTTTAAAAATAATCTATCGTTAAAAAATAAATCTAAAAAATAATCTATCTGTAAGGAGAGATTTGGAATTTTGTTAAGAGAAACCACGTATAGTTTTTATAAGTCCCGTAACTATCTCGTAAACAATGCTCCATAAAATAGACTACAACGATCACTAGAGCATAACTATATATATATATATATATATATATATATATATATTTCTGCTCTAGTGGCTAAGACATGGGACTCACGTCCAGTTTGTTGCGGGATCAAGACCCACCCCCCGTTGTGGGCTCACTGGTAAGCCGCATAAATGCATATATATATATATATATATATATATATATATATATAGAGAGAGAGAGAGAGAGAGAGAGGAAGGATCGACATTCCCGAAATATGAGCCATTGGATGATGTTTAAGTCATTTAATCTTAACAGTTGAGTTGAATGGTTCAACTCAACGGTTAAGATTAAATGACTTAAACAACATCCAACGGATACTATCATGGAGATGGATGGGGATGCACTATTTGCAGGGATGTCGATCCTTCCTCATATATATATATATATATATATATATATATATATGGGAGGGGATATTGCACAAAGGATTATTGCAACAATTATTACACCAAGCAATCTCAGCCACACATTTTTTTGAAATGTGTGGTTATAAAACATGCTGCCGTGGCACCTACTTTATGGGATGATTTATAACCACATAATTGAAATAAATGTGTGGTTGAAATTGTCTGGTGTAATAATTGTTGTAATAAGTTAGTACAATATCCCGCCCATATATATATATATATATATATATATATATATATATATGACCAAAACGTTGAGATATAAACCAATCAAACTTGCATTCTATATTCAATATAAGATTAATTATGGGGTTTCACAATATCCCCCCCCCCCCCCCCCCTCAAAGATCCAACATCCTCAACAAGTTGTATGAATGGCCCAGTCTCACCTCATTAGAACAAAATCCACTAGGTAGCTCGAATACCATTTGTCAAGTGTCGATCAACAAACACTATTAGACACGACCAGTGCATGGGATTCATGTGCATTATCACTTGGCCGACTTGCCAAAATGGCTATTCCGAACATATACATGAGATTCAAACATCCCTGCATAGCCTAATGTGTATCCTTGTATATTTATAAATATTTACCATGACTATGGGCTTAAGCTTGTGTCTAAATAGTAAGGAACTTACTGGGTACAAAGATGGGAAGCAACAATGAAATCCTATACTATATGCTAAATAGGAATACAATGTCTTCATCTGCGTTTACGGATGCAGGTACAAATACAGAAACGATACGGGGTAAAGACTTTTCAAATGGAACAAAGGTACAAATACAGAAACGATACGGGGTAAAGACTTTTCAAATGGAACAAAGGTAGTTATCTATGTAGCAAGAATACGGGCACGTGCATGGGTACAGACACAATATGTATACGGACATCATTTTGCCGTGAGTGCAACATAGAACTTTATCTTACTAATATTTTATGATTTACACGTGCATGGGTACGGACAAGTTATGTATACGGACACCATTTTGTCGTGAGTGCAACATAGAACTCCATCTTACTAACATTTTACGATTTACAGAAAACAATAGTGTGGGACAGGCATGTGCGTTCTGTCCACACTATAGAATAAAATTAGTCATTCAACAAATGATAAATCAACTTCTAAGAATAGGTTATCACTAGTTACAACTCTGAAGTTAGAAGTCTACAATGACCCAAAGTGATCCGAGTGGATTGGGCTCTGTATACTCATGTATGAATCAGCCTTCATCTCAACCCCTGGTCATAAAGCTTTATCTGCAAGGTGAGGCGCCAAGGAAGGATACTTCTGTATACATATGAGGCTGCTACAGAAGAGCATCAACTTTTGCTAGGCAGAAAGATGTGTCAGCAGATGTCATACTACAAGTAGAAGAGTGCTAGATTAGAATTGAGGTTTCTTATGAATGTGTCCCTAGATGTACGCACAACCGGGAGCCTTCCATGTCAAGTAGATTTTGGTGCCTAAGGAGAAGAATGAAGAAGGGCCTCCAGGTCAACGGAAGGAAGTTGAGAGTCAGACCCAGGGTCTTGGAGCTACTACTACAACTACCAGGAACATTTCCTGGAAGGATTTCAAATAAGATTCCTTTTTTGGTTTGAATCATTATCATCACCATCATCATCATCAATCAAACCTTCTCCGATCAGAATGGCGATGACTAAGGGGGATGAAAAAGCTCCACATAAAAGTTGACAAAGTTCCATAATCTGCTTTCAATGTCAATATTGCAATGCTAATACCAGATTTATAATCCTGGGTAGCTATCAACAACAGAAGGACCTTGCCATTATACCTGAAAGGCTAGTTAGGAAGTTACCTTGGTCACTGATGTTTTTTTTGGATTATATGTCCTTATGAGTCTATGACTCTGTACGTGGCGGTGGAGGGGAACCTACAAAGATATTTTACCTTGAAAGAGTAAATACTCCTCGGGAGATATTGAAGAGAAGAAAGCTTGTACAAGAGTAAATACTCCTCAGGTTCATTTGAAGTAAATGATCCTATTAAGAGTAAATAAAATAAACCTATGGCAGACCGGCAGTTGGGTTGAATTGTAAATGGTGAATGAAACTCAAGTTACCATAAATATCTCAGGCATTCTGACTGCTAAATTTGGGGTATGTCTTTTAAGGTACAATAAACTACTGAACTACGGAAAAATATATAGGCTAAATTGCAACTTGATACCCTCAACTATTTGAGTTTTTCAACTTGATACCATGAACTTTGATAGGTACTAACTTAATATCCTCTCCCAATTCTTGTCCTATTGGTGTTAATCAAAGAAGAGAAAAGACAAAAATACCCCCACCCCCATTCTCCCCACCCCCTTCTCCGGCACCTCCCCCCTCTCTGGCGCCGGCAGCCGGGTGGGAGGGGTGAGACCCAGCAGCAGCAGCAGCCGGAGGGGGGCTCGGGTCACGCAGTGGGTGGGCGTGCGGTGGGAGGCGAGGCGTGCGACCGAAGGAGGGAGGGGGCGGCAGGGGTGGGGAGGGGTTGCGCGGCCGGAGGGGGGGCGGCGGAGGGGGGGTGTGGACAGGGGAGGAGAGGAATATTTTAGCCAGAAGTTTTTTTTTACGGTAAATTTAATGCTGACTGACGGAGGGTATCAAGATAAACATTTTAAATAGTTGATGGTATTAAGTTCATAGCTATCAAAGTTGAGGGTATCAAGTTGAAAAATCAAAATAGTTGAAGGTATCAAGTTGCAATTTAGCAGAATATATATGAAATGCTTTGCAACATTTAGAACTTTTATTGTCCTATAGTGAAATAGCGTTTACTAAATTCTTGCTTGCAACTTCCATTAGTGCCATATTTTCTTCTTTCCTTTATACCAGGCAATAAATAACCACCTCTCTATTAAGTCTCAACTTTTATTACGTGCCCACGACATATCACTTATGCATGACCTTCTCTCCGTACATCTTACATTCATCGCATCCCAATTAGGGATTGGAGGTATTTTACAATTATAGATCATTAAGAGGAAAGGGCATTATGTTAGTTTTTTATGAGCTAGAAAGCTTTTGATTCTTCGGTTGTAGGTCTCTAAAGCCATCTAGTTTCCTACTTCTGTCAGTGTCCTTATCAACACAAAGGAGCATGCGGAAAACAATCTGTTGATCTCATTATTAGCATTTCCCTCTAAACCATGATATTTAGGGTCTGCTTGGCAATTGTAGGGGTAGCAGTTATGAGGTATTTTTAGAGTACCGTTTATGAGGGGTCCGGTTTTTGGTGGTTTTAAGTAGCGACTTTTAAACCAGTCCAACATATACTAGGTAATTTATTAATAAGCGGTTCTGAAAGTTTTTTACACGAATAAAATAAAATTACCTATATGCCCATATATAAATAAAATAATAGCATCATATGAAATAATAAAACACAATGAAATAATAGAAACGTCTGAATAAAAGAGAGATTTTAAGAACTTATCATAAAAAGCAGTGTAATCAAAGGCGCGCCTTGCTCCTAGGCGCAGGGGCAGCGCCTTAGGACACTTCAGACGGGACGCAATTATTAAGGCGCACCTAAGGCGCGCCTATGTGGGCCTTTTTCGAGCGCCTTGAAATAGCTAAGGCGCCCCTAGGCGCGCCTTGAAAATCTTATAAAAAAAATAACATGTTTAGACTTTTTTTAACTGTTGTACTGTTTTTAGACTATTTTTTGAACTGATGTACTTTTTTTTTTACTATTTTCTCTCTCACTCACTCAATTCAAAGTGATTGCAACCTAGACATAGAAAAATTTGAAGAACACATGTTTATCAATGTAGAAATCCGATGTGAATATATATATATATATATAATTTTTGCGTCCCGCGTCGCTCGGGCGCGCGCCTTAAGTGCGCCTTGCGTCTCGGACGATTTGGACCATTTGTGTCTCGAGTGCGCCTTTGACTGCCTTAATAAAAAGTAGCCGTAGTTAGCAAAAGTAGAAGTCCACATTTTATAAAAATAATAAAAACACATGCAATAATAGAAACGCTTGGATGAAAGTAGGAGAGGAAGATTTTAAGAACTTATTGGAAAAAGTAGCCATAGTTTGGAAGGAGTAGAGGGGAAACACATATGAGAAAGAAAAAATATGTTAGGATATTACTAGTTATATTTATATATTTTTGGTGAGGATATAAATGTAATAAAATAATAAAACCTCTCAAAATCCATCGATTTGGGGTGTTTATAAAGACCCAAAATTACATTACACCGGTTTTGGGAGATTTTTGAGCCGACCAAAACCAGTCTCAAAAAAATTAACCAACACCGGATTTTAAAACACTTCATAAATGGCCAGTTCAAAAATACTCCAAAACCGGTGAAAACACCGTTACCAAGCAGACGGACTCCTAAACTAAAGAATAGGACTCAAAGTTGCAGAGGTCACTCAAAGGTTGTAGGATGCAAAAAAGGGGGGGAATTTTTTCTTCCAGCTTAACTTCTGAAAGAAAAGCCACATACGATGAAGATAAGCTATGCACTATGCCACCAAAATTTCAAACTAGAATACAGCATTGTGGGAACAAGGTAGATATTATAGGGTTCACGGCAAACACTTGCCATATTCATCATGTTTCTTGACCCTTTCTATTGCTGGACATGAATACTGGATGAGCTTATAAAAGCATGCATTATTTAAGTAGCTACTTCAATACTTAGAAGGATCTACTATGCTGTTTAAAACAAAAAGAACTGATGAATACATCATTACTTGAGAATATTGAGGAGATATAGGAGAAGTTTGTCACTTCTGATCTTAAGAGGACATGCAAAAACCCGGCAAGCACCTCTCACTATCTGAGACAAGGCAGCTGCATGTCGATAAAATCGAAAAGTCAGGGCATGGTTTCCTCAAGCACCAATTGCTATCTAATATATTGAGCATTGAAATCGTATGTAACAGAGAAAAAGGAATGAGAGGACTTTACGATGCTATCCTCTGCTAGACATGACTGAAGTTTTAGACTTCAATTATTAAGCATAGACAAGTTGTACTTGCTTTTATAATTTGTACATCTTCAAATGAAGCACAAATATACAAGAATAAACAATTTGACATAAATTCATTATGCATTGGTTGACAATTATGCACCAAAATTGTCAAGTCTAAGTATATTATTTTGTTTAATCAATAAATATAAATGTACCTTGAGAGCTCTCCAATTAGAATATGCTCGGAATGAGATCCAAAAGAACGGTATATTCGGCAGTGGCAAAACCTAAAATATTAAAAAAAAAAAGTATATAAATCCGAATTATAGTGATGGTATATTGTCTTTCAAAGCCTACCAGGCAAAAAAAACATATATATTACTCATGAAACTCTTTTGCACCAATGATTTACAGCCAACTTTGACTAGCATGAGATAGAGGTCAGGCCTCCAGCCCAGTACGTCTAAATATAAATATATCATACCATCATTAGACAAAATATATAAGATTATGTTGCACGGATACATCAATGGTGGAAAAGACAAACTCTAAAAATAGTCGAGTCAGAAAGAGAATCCTATGAAGACTGAAAAGAACTTAGGATACTAAAACTTTTGAGATATATAAAGGTAGAAGTTAAAAACGCGGTAAATAACACAACAATTAAGTCCAATGATGAGTTTTACATAGGAAGTTTGAAATTAAGTAGGCATATAAGATGTTTATAAGCTTTGCTAAGAGTAAAGAAAGGAGTAGACACCTAGCTAAGATCAAATGCATTAAGAAGGATGTTAAAGTTATTTTGTTATTTATCTTATGAGGGTATAATAGCAATTGTGGGTGTATTGCATATCAATATAAATAGACATGAGATGCAACATAGGGTTTCATGTCCTTGCAATCTCCTTTCTCATATTCTCTCTTCTCTTACTTTTCTCCTTCTCTCCTCTCCATCTCCAAACTTCACTTGGTATCAGAACATCTTTTGAATGTACTGTAAATCTCATACACGACTGGGCTAAACGAACTCGGTCGTGAGTTCCACAGGGGTTCGGGGGCGATAGCCCCTGATTGTCGGGTTCGGGACGGCAGGCCCGAAAAAAAATGGACTGTTTTACATCTACTTTTCATGATTCGTTGCTTGTCATTTGTCATTCGTTGTTCGTTGTTCATGGTTCGTTTATGAGATATAGGATTTTTACAGATATCCGTTGGTTATTCGTTTTGTCGGTTGTGGTTCGTCGTGAGATCTATGGTTCCAAAGATCTCGTCTTTCTGTTGCATCTGCAAGTATTCTGGAGACCAAATTTGCAGGCGAGATTAATAGTGCTGGGGGTGGTAGCGGAGGTAGTTCTCCTTTTACTGTTATTTATAATGCTGAATTAAAAAAATCGAAGTGAGGCGACCAAAGGGAGGGCGTGAGGAAGGAAGGAAGCGGCGGAATCCCAAGATTTACGGCGTCAACCTTTGTTCTTTCCTAACCAGACCTTGACGAGGTCTCGTCGCTTCGGTGAATCACTTGAGCCCTTACTGTGGTGAAGTCAATAGTGCGAACTACCTTGCCTGGTCCAAGTCTATCAAAGTGGTGTTGAAGGGTAAAAAAGAGTCAGAAGTTTTTGACAGAAGAACCCCCGCCTGAAACGTCCACTGAGTATGAGGATTGGATGAGTGCGCATAGGTTATGTCGTGGTTGTAGCATAGTATGGAGCCGCACATTGCTGCTAATGTTCAGTGGTGTGAATCCTCCAAACATATTTGTACTTCTCTGGAAAAATCATATTCGCAGAAGCAAAACGTGGCCCGTATATATGAGTTGTACGAGTTATTATTTAATACAAAACAAAATGGAAGGCTTGTGAATGAATATCTGGCTTTAAAGAAGGCTTTGTGGGTGGAACTGCTACAATATCATCATGTTACTACTGATTTGAAAGAAGCTCAGCGACAGAAGGAAGAGTTTCATGTTTCACTTATCCTAGCCGACTTGGATCCTGCACTAAAACCTTATAAAGCTCAGATCCTTGCTAGAAAGCAGTTACCTACGGTGGCAGATACTTTCTTCCGTCTCAATCGTTTCTTTCTAGGACATAGTTTTGTGGTGTCGAGTACTGACTCTTCTGCCCTAGTTACTGGTGTTGCTGGTCATAGTGGTGGATGTGGTGGTGGACGTGGCGTTAGAGATGGTGGTCGTAGTTTTGGTCAAGGAGGAAGTCGTGGTGGTAGAGACAATGGTCATGGTGGTAACCGTGGTGGTGGTCGTCGTGGTCAACCACGAAAGTGTAACTATTGTGGAATGCTCGGACACATCGAATACTACTGTTGGGACAAGTGGGGTAAACCAGAATATGCACATCAAGTGCATGATGAAAATATGCAGTCTTAGGTCACCACTTCTGCTCCAAGAGATGATACTTTCGATTTCAATCAGACTTTAACGTCTGATACCTCATCTCCATTTGAACAGATCCTCCAGAAGTTGAACGCACTTGCTAGTACCACCTCACAACTTACTGCAACCATGGCACATATAGATAATTCTGCTTTTGTGGCAACCAAGTCACCATCTACCTCTTGGGTCATCAACTCAAGAGCAAGTTCTTACATGTCTGGTATAACCTCTCTTTCATAATCATAGTCCTATGAAACATAATATTATCTTGGTTGATGGATCTACTCATCATGTGCTTAAAAAAAGTGCCATTCACCTACTCAATTACTATTATTATTTGATTCATTATATGTGCCTAATTTTTTATTCAATTTGTTATCTGCGAGCCAGTTAACCAAATCTCTTCAATGTTCTGTGACATTTTCTTCCAATTTTTGTGTTTTACAGGACTTCAGGACAAAAAAGATGATTGGTTCGAGACATGAAAAAGATGGATTGTATTACTTGGATCTACCAGGAAAGACTTTCACTTCTGTTTCTACTTCTCCGTTGCAGTGACATTATCGTTTGGGACATCCGTCTTTGGCTAAATTGCGTCAAGTTGTTCCTAGTTTGAGTCATGTTTCTAGTCTTGAATTGAGGCTTGTCAGTTAGGCAAGCATCACCGTAGTTCCTTTCATTGTCTTATTACGAGTCGTTAGTTGCAGTCTTTTGATCTTGTTCATTCTGATATTTGGGGTCCGTTTAGAGTCAAAAGTCCGAAAGGATTTCAGTATTTTGTTATTTTTATTGATGATTATTCTAGAATGACTTAGTGTTATTTAATGAAAGAAATATTTGAGTTTCCAAATATGTTATCTGCCTTCTATAATGAAGTCTATGTTCAGTTTGATAAATGTATCAAAATTCTGCGTTCTGATAATGCTTTGGAGTATACTCAATCTTCTGTAAACAATTTCTATGTTGATCGTAGCATGATTCATCAAACCAGTGGTGTCCGCACCTCTCAACAAAATGGCATAGCTGAACGCAAACATCGACACATTTTAGATGTGGCTCGAACTCTTATATTCAATATTCTTGTCCCTAAACAGTATTGGACAGATGTCGTTCTTACTGCATGTTATCTAATTAATCGCATGTCATTATCTGTATTAAATAACAAAGTTCTATTTTCCATGTTACATACATGTCACTCCTTTTTTTCTTACCTCCTCGAGTGTTTGGGTGTATTGTTTTTATTAATAACTTGGAACCTAATCGAGACAAGTTGACTCCTTCATCTCTGAAATGTCTTTCTTGGTTATGCTCGTATTCAAAAAAGTTATCGTTGTTACAGTCCACAGGCACGCGTCAGTGCAGATATTACCTTCTTTGAATCTACCCCTTTCTTTCCTTCAGGAGACCATCTTATTCCTTTTTATATCAGATTTGATATCTTCCATACCACTTTCGATCATTTCCGAACAGTTTGTCTCAATTTTTCCTTTACAGGTTTATCAGAGATCCAAGAACAGGCCAGTGGTTCTGCAGAATTCAGTTCGCAACTAATCAGCTTCCATGCCTGAGGTTTCTGCTCCCATCACCACAGATCCAGATGATATTTCCATTGATCTCAGGAGAAAAAAGCCTTTGTACCATAAAGAATAAGCATCATATTTCTAATTATATTTCATTACATCGTGCTTCTTCATATTTTCATGCATTAATTGTTTCATTGTCTTCTATTTTCATTCCCAAAACTTACAAGCAGGCTATATCTTCTTGTTGAAAAAATGCAATGATGAGCAGATGTATGCTTTACATCAAAATCAGACTTGGGAGCTTATATCACTTCCTGTTGGAAAACAGACAGTAGGTTGTAGATAGGTGTACACTGTTAAGTATTATCCTGAAGGTTCAGTTGAGTGTCTCAAGGCACGGTTGGTTGCAAAAGGATATACTCAGACATATGATGTGGATTATATGGAGACTTTCTCTTCAGCGGCTCGGCTGAATTCAGTTCGGATTCTTATTTCGGTGGCGGTTAATCGTCAATAGCCTATATATCAACTGGACATAAAGAATGAATTCTTGCATAGTGAATTACAAGAGGAGGTTTATATGAATCAACCATCGGGATATATTATAACAGAAAATAAAAAACTCGTATGTCGATCGAATAAAACATTATATGGACTGAAACAGTCATTTCGAGCTTGGTTTGACAAGTTCGGTTCAGTTCTCATTCAGTATGGATTTCGGCACACGAAATCAAATCATTCAGTATTTTACCATTCCTTCTCAGCAGGTATTATCGTGTTGATTATTTATGTTAATGATATCATTATATCTAGGAGTGATCATGTTGGGATTGTAGACTTGAAGGCCTACCTTATTCGTCAGTTTCATACTAAGGATTTGGGTCTTCTTCGATATTTTATTGAAATCGAGGTTGTTCGGTCTAAGAAGAGTATGTATCTGTCACATCGCAAGTATGTTCTATACTTGCTCTCAGAGACTGGGATGTTGGAGTGTCGTCCAGTTGAGACTCTTATGGATTATCATGACAAGCTTGATGCTTGACAAGGGAGAGTTATTTGAGAATGTTGGATATTATAGACGTTTGGTTGGCAAACTTATGTATCTTACTGTTATACGACCAGACATCACATATGCAGTTGAAGTAGTTAGTCAGTTTATGCATGCCCCTTGGCAACCACATTGGGAGATTCTCTCGCATTCTTCGATACTTGAAGGGTGCAGCTGGAAAGGGTTTGTTGTACAAACATTTTCAGTTGCTTACGGTGACGGAGTTCGGTGATGCTGATTGGGCAGACAGTCGCAGTGATAGGAGGCCTATTTTTGACTATTGTACGTTTGTAAGTGACAATCTTATCACGTGGCGTAGTAAGAAGCAGAATATTGTGGCTCTTTCTAGTGCAGAGGTCGAGTACCGTGCGATGACTGATACTGCTTCTAAGATGATATGGGTGCAGTCTCTTCTTCATGAAATGGGGATTATGATTCATATTCCGATGGAAATGTATTGTGACAATCAGTCGACAATGTTTATCGCAAGTAATCCAGTGTTTCATGAGCACACTAAGCATATCGAGGTAGATTGTCATTTTGTTCGTGATTTGTTGCTAGAAAAATATATCGTCACTCATTATGTTCGGTCTGAGGATCAATTAGGTGATATCCTCAACAAACCACTTGCTCGTGGTCCATTTTTTAATTTATTTAGCAAGCTGGGCATGTCTAATCTATATGCTCTAGCTTGAGAGAGGGTATTAGAGTTATTTTGTTATTTATCTTATGAGGGTATAATAGTAATTGTGGGTGTATTGCATATCAATATAAATAGACATGAGATGTAACATAGGATTTCATATCCTTGCAATCTCCTTTCTCATACTCTCTCCTACTTTTCTCCTTCTCTCATCTCCATCTCCAAACTAAAAAGTAATGATAAAAGAAGATATTAGAGAGACATGGAGGAGTTATTTTCACAAGTCAAGGTAGTTAAGGTAGTAATTACTGTTGTTATAAAATTACGATGTGTAGAAGTTATAGATGCTTTGCAAAAATGAAAAACAGAAAGCCATAGGGTGTTGATTATATTCCTATTGAAATTTTGAAACAACTAGAAGACCCTTGATGTGGATACGAAGTCAATATTGTTGTTGTAAAATTAGGATGTATAGAAGTTATAGAAGCTTTAGAAAAATGAAAAGCAAAGCCATAGGCTGTTGATTATATTCCTATTGAAATTTGGAAACAACTAGAATACAAGGATTGATGTGGATGACTAATCCAAGCAAATTCTACAGACTAGAAGAATATCATTTTTTTATTCAATTTCTCTTGTTTTCTACAGACTAGAAGAACATCAGATGAATAAAGGAATAGTAATTTGGTACTTAAACATCTCAGTTTCCCATTACCATGGGCCTATGTTCAGGATGAATACTAAGTCATTATCTCTTTGTGCAAGATATAGATGAACTTAGATAAAATTTACAAATAGAAACAAATGTAGTTCTAGTAAAACATCTAGGAATAAAATACATATTGGTAGTAAAGGGATACCTAAGAGGGGCTATTTTCAAGAGAGGAAAAAAGGATGTTCATAGAATTAATGTAGGATGGTAGAAGAAGAGGAACGTTTCCGAAGTGCTTACTGATCATAGGATACCCTTGATGTTGAAAGGAGAACCCCGCAATAAAACCAGCCATGTTTTATAAGTCCGGATGTTCGCAGTTGGCGAACAAATTCAAAATATGGGCTGAACTCGGAATGTTGGGATGGATGAGATGCAATACAGTAAAAAAAAAAAAAGACATCTCAGACCCGTGGTAATTTAGAGGTGGCGTCAAGTGAGGGTAAGATGGGAGAATAGTGTGACATGATCCGGACATGTGCATTGGAGACTGATAGTTGAATCAGTCTGAAAAGAGGCTATCAGTCAAATGACTTGCCATGACTAGGGCTAGACCTAAGAGAACTTGGAATGAGGTGGTGAAAAAGGATATAGATTTTGTTGGTGCAGCAAGGTTAAACTGCTACATTTATTATCTGCTCAGTCAGGGAACATAGAACAATCAATTGGATTACTCGCTGAATAATTGGATTACTCGGTACACAGTTCCTTTTTCTCAAAAAATAATGGATAATTAATAGGAAAATTGGTGAAGATAAATAAATAACAAGAAAAAATGATAGAAAGAGCTTAAATTTGACAATAAAGAGCCAACAGAGAACAAAATGAAAAGAATAAGAGAACTACAGAGATTCAACAATATGGAAAAGAAAACAGTAGAGGAGAACAATGTATCATATTTCAATTTATTATATGGGGAAAGAAAAGGTAAAGAGGAAGAGGGTTGTAATGGCTACTTTGAACTTTTATGGATTTTAGTTGCGTACTTTGGGTTTTACCATGTCCAATATCAAATCCAACCAGCAAAACAAACCAATTAAACCGGTACATTAACAAAAAACAGTCCGATTAATCATTATTGAGAAGGTAATTGTCCTAACCAACTAATCGACCAGAGTACATGAATTTCTACTCGGGCCTAGGCCATTACAGATTACTGGGGCGAGCATTCAGGAGAGCAATGTGACTTTAATAACACTCGAGTGTCGGAGATGAGATGGGATGGCCCCTAACAGAGCTGAATGGAAGATAAGGATTCATGTAGCCTAAACCTCTGTTGTACATGACTTTGTGGCAATCCATGGTTCAAATTTTGTTGAAACTGCTGAACTGGACAAAATAGCATCAACTTATTATCTTTACAACTTCACTTGTCAAACACATTTCCTGTCTCTGTCAGTAGATGGCATTACAAAAGAAACATGAACATTGGAGGGAAAAGAAATTTGAGGACTACTATTGAGGATCATCAAATGACCTTAGAGCAAGTCAACCACAGTTGAAAAGAAACTATAAAACATAAATATAATGGTATTATGACACTGATAGAGAGAAAGTATGGAAGTTCTTTCTAAAACAACATTGCTCAAATAAAATGATTAGGGCACAATTGACAATATACTTACACTAAAAACTGTCGTGACGGGAAGCAAAGAGACTGAACCATAGAAATATTTCTTATGATCTGCAGATCCCCTGTGCTCGAGCATGGTGACATCATCAAATACACATACATTAGGCAAAAGCTGGGATTCTGATTTACTAGATCACTAACATGAAAATAAGTAGTCACCTCATAGCGATGTGTCGCAATCTTCTACGCACAAGACGAGGGTTTAAACTGCAAGGCATGCAAGGAGAAGGCAAAAATGATTTATTGAGAAGTTGGCCCAACAATAATGGATTTGCTTCATTATGCAAAGGTGAGTACAATATATAGGAGAGAGTGGACCTCTCTTCCTAGAAGCTTCCCAATGTGGGACTAAATTAAGGTTAATAAAGACAAAAGCAAAATGCACAAAAAGAGAGCTATCACCTACGCTTTTCTTCTTTAAAGCATAGTTTGCAGTATCAGTTTGGCATGTCACCGGCCGCTACTGATACTGACCGATGCCGACGTTGGGGGTCTCTTCCGAGTCAATTGACCAATCAGCAAGGGTGTAAAAGCATAGTATGTTGTAAAATCAAGTAAATGAAGATAATTTATTTATCGTAGGTAAACCAATCAGCAATGGTAACTATTATTTCATTCAAGGTAGTCAAAGACGCAAGGCGCACTCGAGACGCAAAGGGTCCAAATCGCCCGAGGCGCAAGGCGCACTTAAGGCGCGCGCCCGAGCGACGCGAGGCACAAAAATTATATATATATATATATATATATATATATATATATATATATATATATATTCACATCGGATTTCTATATTGATAAAGATGTGTGCTTTAAATTCTCCTATGTCTAGGTTGCAATCACATTGAATTGAGTGAGTGAGAGAGAGAACAGTAAAAAAAAGTACATTGGTTCAAAAAACAGTCTAAACATGTTTTTTTTCACAAGATTTTCAAGGCGCGCCTTAGCTATTCCAAGGCGCTGGAAAAAGGCGCACCTAGGCGCGCCTTAGGTGCGCCTTAAGAATTGCGTCCCGCCTGGAGTACTCTGAGGCGCTACCCATGTGCCTAGGAGCAAGGCGCGCCTTTGACTACACTGATTTCATTCAATTTTTAAACTATAAAAATTAACACAAAAATACTTAAAAAAAGTAAAAGTGTCTAAATTTATTAAAAAATCTATATTTTTTATAATTTATTAATAATAATTTTCTTTTGACACCAAAATGTCCGATTATCCGATCTGAAACCGTCGATACTGTTAATCCCCATATTCATAGGAAGGGTCCGATACCGATTCCCGATATTGCAAACCTTGCTTGAGAGTGATGAATGCACAAAATAAAGTCTGCAAGTATGTAGACTATGTTATTCAGTAAATGGAGCACATGAAATTCAGGATTTTTGTTGTCATTGGAGAAAACTATTTGCAACATGGGCATCTAATAACTAAGCAACCCAAAGTTGAAGCAGGGAAAAAACAGAAAAACATTATTCAATTCTCTGTAAAACTTTCTAGAGTTCCTTTATTGTGATTCTCCCTTTCTTTCTATTTTCCTTTTTTTCCCTTCTTTTCAACTTCTATTTTATTTCCGTTCAATAGCATCATGCATTAAATGGACATTGGGGTTGTACAAATTCTGACAAGATCCCTTTCCACAAAAAATATATGTGATGATAAAAGATACTCAATCCCCTTTTAGATGATTTAAGGCTGTTTTGGTCATTTTCACATAAAATTCAATGGATACCAAAAAATAATGGTAATACCTAAATTATTCCCTTTTACTTCATATTGGTATCTGCAAAATGTTAATGTAGGTCGATTCTTGAAAACTGATTAAATTAGCTATTAAATTGGCACTATAATATTTTAGATGTTTTAGGAATGTTTGATTCAGATAGAACTTAATGGAAAAGTTATATAAAGAGAACCAGTCAATTACATAGAGGAATACACAACTATTGATGAATATTTTTTGATATAAGCAAATAGCTAGCATAGGCACTATGGAGCCATAGACTGAGCACCAAAGGTCACTGCTTAGGGCATAAGCCTAACATGAGCAGCTTAGTTGAAGTCATAGGAAGGAAGACAAGAGTAATGATTAGTTCTACTTCTACCCTCAATGAGCATGGACATTATCTGTTTTGTCCAATAGCAGCTCAGATATCACATTGCCCAACACATGTCGAACTTCCAGGTAAGGGAATATAAAAAATGCAAAACAATGTACCTTCATTAGTATTGACCTTAGAAGTCAGAAACTTCTAGGAGGTCAACGAATCTCAGTAAGAACCTCGATTCAACGGTTCTTATTTGGGAGCTTGTTTCCCCGACAGGAGCTCGTTTTTCCGACGACAGGAGCTTTTCTCATAACATGACCATTAGTTTAAAAGAAGACAGAAATTTTGAAAGAAAAAAAAAAAGTTATAAAAATTTTATTACACGTTCATCAAAATAACAAAAAACTAAGGATTACTTACATTGATATCATAAAAATCATCAAGCGAATGATCTCTCTGTAACTTTAAACTGAAATTTATAAATTCTAATAAATATTAAAATATCTATAAATTTTAACACTAATAATTAATAAACATAAAAAAATTATTAGCGCACGTTCTCATCATGCTCCCAACTTTAGACTCTTCTAATTAGTCGTGTTTTTCCGCTCCCGCCCTCGTGGCCGATTCTGCTTCTAAGGTATTGACTCCTTCCATTCTTCCACCTAATGAAATTTTCCATTGAGTTTAGCCATTCAAATGTCAACACTTTTGATGCTAGGCTTGACTCCTTCAAACCATTATATCTTTTCGTACATGCATTTCGCAGAAAGGGAGTGCTCCTTTCAGCTACTATTGAACCATTACTCTCAACACTTCTCTAACCATAATGCTCTTTTAAGTGTTTCTTTCCACCCTATTCAGCTGCTCTTTTACTGCTAACAGGCCTAATCGCAAAGATGTTTAATTGTGAGGTTTAAGATTATATATAGGTTTGGGCATAATTACATGAAAGACTTTACATCTTTGGGTCATAGTACGGGTTCGGTTATGAGTCATGGTACGAGTTCCGGAAGGGGGTACGCTCCTTATCTTTATTTTCAGTATCGAGAGGGGGTAGGACTTTGCATGTCAATTTGGTTCATGATACGCCTTAAAAATACTAATTGGGATGGTGCTACTTGCTATAGCTACTAGTTCAAATTTGACTCTTTAATTGTGTTATTACGAAAAGAAAACATTATATAAAACATAAGAAAATTCAAAACGATTTCAGATGTAAAACTTGACTCTCTTAGCCATACTTCAGTAACTTGATTGCAACATTCCAAGATAAAATGGCACAACCGAGCTGAACCAAAACATGTAAATAAACTATAAAACAAAATAAATTGGAACAACTTGGAACCTTCATACAATAAAACAAAGACATCATATAACCTTAGAAGCTCATTCTCCAACTTGCAAAACAGAGGGTGGAATGACTTATGAGGCAATAAAAAAAAAAACTACACAAACTACGAATTCAAAATTCATAAGAAATCAGTAGCTACGGAGTCCCACCATCTATAAGAAATCTCAAGTTTTTTTCCCGTAACTTTCTTTGATTAAAAGAATCTCCTGCAAAAGCAAGCTTATGTGAGATTTCAATGATTGACTCATTCACCAAATTTAGTATCCGAATCGAGTACCATAACTATCAGAATAGAAATTATATACCACAAAATGGGAATGGTCATTCCTAAACACAATTTGATTGAGGTTTCAGTTTACTGACAATTTGATTGGGGTTTCGGTTTATTGATAACTATGGGTTTTGGTTATGACACAACAAGATAAAGAAATTTGATTCCGGTATGTGTAATTTTATTGAAACAATTAAATAAGCAAATCGTCGTCGTCATTCAGGCGTTCTCCAATGAAAATGGGGTCGTCTATGGAGCATAAGAATGCCCCATAAAAGAACTAACAGTTTGTATGACTAGTTGTCGACCTAATGTCAAACCTCTAAAGCCAAACTCCGAGCTAGATAGCTATGAGCATGAGCGGGCGATGACATAAAACCAGACAGCTAGTTCACAGGTAGGTAGACCACCTTTTGGCTTGGTATGCTCATGGGACCAAGGAGCATCATCCAAGTTCCAATAGACTATAAAGAGTCTAGTCGAAAAGGTACGATAATATAAATGCTATAGGGAATTGCATTCATGCTGACACATTAAGCCAAAAGGAATGGCATTCCCAAGTATCTAGAGTGCAAATAATGAGAGAGAGAAAAAAAAAAGAGAAAATTAAAGCATAATAAAATAAAGGCGGATAAGGTCCAACTGACGTGTGTGATAAGGTTAAGGTACATCAACAGTCAACTTGTAGATCATGCACAACAATCATAGTAGCACATGTAAATCCAAGATTGGTAGGGATAAAATTATGATCACTGTTCACACAGCTAACATGCTGACCTGAATTTCAGGAAGTGGATAAACTTCATCAAAAGAAGCCAAAATCCTAAAACACCCTAGCTATGGCCGTTCAAAATTGGTACAATCCTGAAACACCCTAGCTAGGGTGGAAGTGATAAGGAAAAGTATTAAGTGCAAGATTGGTACATCTAGCACCTAATACGTTTCCTTATCTACTAATTGCTAGATTGGTACACCCTAGAAATTATTTTAATTTCTCGGAAAAAAGTATCAAATTATAAAAGTGCTTGCGTTAGGCTGTTATGCAGCATGCTCACTTGAGATGTGATCAAGCCTCTCGACCAAAATAGTGCCGGCTTGATCACATCTCAAGTGAGCATCCTGCATAACATCATAGAGGAGAGATGTAATCTGTTCAAATTATCAATAAAATAATTTGATAATTTGAGCTCTGATGTCTCTAGAAGCTATAGCTGGTAAATCCAGTTTTTGTCTTTGTATTTTCCAAATATCCCATGTAAAAGAACATGTAAAATATAGGTGATCAAATGATTCCCCATTTTGGTGACAGAACATGCACCCTTGCCATTGTATATGTATCCCAAACTTGTCAAGTCTGTCCAAGGTTAATAGTCTTCCTTTTAAAGCTTTGTACATATGAAACTGCATTTTGGATGCAACTCATATAAAATCTGAATCTGAAATGGGTGGATGTCGCGACCGCACTTACACATATGCCACCCAGAATTCGAATTTCTCTGAACTGGAACCCTCCCAAATCCAGGCGTCCGCCCCCCTTGTGGGGTCTATACCGACATTACCAATACCTGCCTCTAATAGCCTCCCGACCAGGTGATCATTCAATCTCTATCTATTTTGAATGATGCAACTGATTTGTTCCTGCCGCCCCATAACTGCATATGTTTGCCAACCTAATTTGCGGACTAAACTTTTGTGATTGAGCCATGGATCAAACCATAGGTGAGTTTGAAGGCCGCTGCTAATAGCACAGTTAAGCACCGTCTTCAATTTCGATCTGTAGAGTAGTTCAAGATAGTTTTGTAGGTCACTGAGAAGTTATTATTGGGTCGTTGAACCCAAAAGATTTCTCCCTTTAGGTATCTGCTTCGCGACCAATTTGCCCACAGAGAGCAACCTTCCAGAAAATTCCACACCAATCTTAGGCCAGATACGTCGCGAAGAACTGACAAGGAACGCAATCCCACTCCCCCTTCGCGTTTAGGACGGCACAACTCCGCCCAAGCAATAGCATGTATACCTACCCTCCATACAAAATCAGTGCATAATTTTTCCAATCCACTTGGTTTTCATACGTAGACAATCAAGGAAGTGTAACTTACAATATTGGTGCCCATCATCGATTGTATGGACAAAATAGACCCTGTGCCGATGTTAAATGGGTCACAGTTTGCATCAGTATGCATAGAAGTTTGTGGTATTCTGCCTTCCATGATACATGTATGAAGAGGGTAGGCTTAATAGGTACAGTTAAGTTTAGAGATAGAGAGGAGAAGGAGAAGGAGAGGAAGAGAGAATATGAGAAAAGAGATTGCAAGGGCCTAAAACCTTAGGTTGCATCTCATGTCTATTTATATTGATATGCAATACACCCACAATTACTATTATACCCTCATATGATAAATAACAAAATAAAATAACTCTAACAAGTACATTATTTGGGGTTGTCATTCATTTACAAGCAAGTCATTTCTCTGTGTGTATATATTTGCAATTGGTAGGAGGAATTCATATCGAATTCTTTCATGTTCCATTTTGACAATTCAGTAATTGTATTGTCTATTCTACTAAAATACAATTGATATATTTGTCAAACTTCATCTTTTGGTCACCCGGATCTCCAGTATTTGTAATTCACATTTTAGGTCACGGAATTCGGAAGGAGGTTCTTGAGGGTAGCGGGAAACTGGTAATTATGGTGTGCATCTTGCTAAACAGAAGTACTAGCTGACCGTATGTGTGCTCATGTGTGCAACACATGTTGAGCTGGGAGTTCTGTTGAGCACGACATAACTTGTATATATAACTTGTATATATATATAGGGTGGCAACTAAATTTTTAGTCCATGACTTAGAATATCATATTAAACAGACTCCTGAAAACAATTTAGAGTGCGCCCAATGGAATCCACTCATCAGAATGAGCTAATTTATAATACGCCAAATTTGCTGAAATAAACTAGCAGTAAATCAACTGATATATTTGGATGCATTGCAATCATAAATAATCTAGTACAAGGATGTGCAGTTCATAGAGGTGCAAAAATTTGAACCCCGAAATATAAAAGAAATCCTACAATGTGTAGGGCACTATTCCAAAAACTGCCATGATCCATCACTGCACCCGTCTCTCTATGCCCGACATCAGATTGGACAAGTCGATGTCATTACAAAAAAAAATGACAAAGTAAAGACTGTAATGCCCTATTCAAAAAGTTCACAATTACTTGACCATGGCTTTTAATGGACATTTATGGATATCAAGAACTCATGATGGTCATCTAACTTGTGTTAGATGCTTAATTATACTCTTTATTGTTGTTTAAGGTGTTCACTTATATGTCTTATACTAATTTCCAATATATTTGTCAATAGGATGATGTATCTTATGATAGATGATAGGAGATGATATATGACAAAACAATCAAGTAAAAGAGTATACTATACATTACCATTTGCAACATAGAACCGGAAATAAAACCCCAGAATGTTTCAAGAATTTTCCTCCAAAAGCCACATTAAAAGAACTAAAGATCCCAAATAAATAAGAACCAGAACCATTTAAACTGGTACTGTTAGTGCTTATAGTAGTACCAGACCAAGGTTTGATTTGACCTATTTGTTGCAACAATGTTGCATGTAGTCCTGTCGGAACAAACCTTGCTTTGGTCGAACAATACTAGACATGTTCCGAGCAACTTAACTATTCATTGTGACTTGCGGTGTTTCATCATAATTGTTTTACAGAATTCATCAACCTTGGATGGAAATGTCAGCATCAGTCTCCTACTCCGCCTGTATGGAGAAATGGAGCCACCGTTTATATCACTACGCTTCATCTGTATGGAAAGCCCTCGCAACCTTCTACAAGTAAACTGTCTTTTCCTGTCCTCTCGTTCGACAAATAGTTGGTGTTACCAGACAAAATGTTAACGGACAGAATGAGATCCTTCAGAATTCATCCAAACAAAAGAATTATGGATGCGGAGCACAAAACGTTAGTTACTCCACAATCCAGAACAAGAATATTAGATGGTTGCATCACCCGAAAACGGCATCAAAGAATGAGGTCAACATAAAATGCATCCACTACTGATCAATATCCGAGCTGTGCCAATTCAAAGAAAAAACATGGTTTTAGTGAGAGCTTGGGCCAGCATTCGAGGGCATCTATAGAGGTTGTAGGTTGTACCATCAAAACATGGTGGCAGCATTCTGGTGGTAACAAAGTGGATGATGACACAGTCACACACCAAAGATGATGGCGTTATGACTATCAGGAGAGCGCCATCATTGATAGACAAACAGTCGATGATTGTGTTGACCTTGGCATCAAATGACCAAATAGGGACTCCAATAATCAAAACGCCATCTAGAGATCAAGTTAAAACAATCTTCCCAATTAGTAAATTGGTTGTAGGCATTATTCGAACACATTTTCAACATGTTTTTGAGGCAACCCAAGGGATCAGAAGTCACCTTGTTGGCACTCAACCAAAATTCGCAAGCACAAAAAATTTGAAACCAATAAATACTATGAAGCACAGGTACAAAGTTTGATTTCTAAAACAATAATGTCCAATATGAATTTTTTTTAAATATGGTCATATCTAATGAAATGTACTAGAAAAGTACCCACAAAGTACCAAAAATTAAAATTGAAAATAAAAGAATAAAATTGTGGGCATGTATGGGGTAGGTACCCAGGAGTACCCAAGGAATACCAGTACCCGGTACGTATACATGGCAGCCTTGGGTACCAGTACCCAGTGCATACACATGGCGGGTACGCCTACCCATGCTTCAAACAATAAATACCAAAATATGCCACAAACTAAATTTATTCAAAACAACATGTGAGCAACAATTACAAACCAAAAGGAACTCTCTAAACTATAACTAAAATAAACCCTACTTTCTTTGACACCCAACTTAATAAAAAAGAAACCGATATCTCTTAAATGACCTGAAACTATACCTTAACAATAAGCATTTCTACAAGTTTTATGCTACTTGACCATTTACTTAACCTAGTTTCCATGCTTTCTCATGTTCTTTTGTCATTTTTGAGCTCCCAATCATGAAAACTGAGTTCACCCTCTAATTCTTGTGTGAAGAAGTCAAGAAACAAATTGTTTCTTATTTTGATCATTTGGATATGGTGGAGAGTTATGTACAGAAGATTTATGGGATGGTAAGAAATGGTTCAATAGCCTTGCATTAATCATGGATAAAAGAGTATATATACAACTCCTATGAAAACCCTAGGAGGACCCAATAAGCAAAATCGATACATGATCGAGACTTTGTTGAGAAAACTCTAATTCTAGGACTTGTCCTCAATATGGTGCATATAAACCATGAGTTTTGAACCCTCTTACATTAAAAAAAAAAAACATGAAGATGGTAGCGCCTTGGTGAAAAGATCGGTGGTTTGGACCTCGTGGCGAGTAAAGGGGTGGAAATTTGTCTTTCCATAATAGCATCACGAACAAAGTGATAGTTGACCTCAACATGCTTGGTTCTCTCATGGAAGACCAGATTAATGGTAAGAAAGATGACATCTTGGTTGTCACATTGCAGGAAAGGGTTCAGTATATTGGTTCCAGAGATCAGTCATCAGAGTTCTAAGCAACATCATTTGTCAAACGATATGAGCCACCGCTTGATATTCATCCCTCCCACTGGCTACAACAATTTACTTCGCACTTCTTCAGGGACGAGATTTTCGCCAACATAAATACAGTAGCCAAATGTTAATTTTCTATCAGACTTCGATCCAACATAGTCAACATTAAAGTAGAAGGATTCAATCTTAAGATGTCTATAATGTTGGTACGGGAGACATTTCCCTGTGGACTCTTGAAGTATCTTAAGATTCATTGAATTACTATCGAGAAACATATCTTGGTATTTTCCGTGAACTAGCTAACTAGTCCATCAACAAAGGAGATATATGGCCGATCACGGTCAACTTCCCAATAAGCTTTCTAGCAACAAAGGAGATATATGGTCGGTCACATTCAACTTCCCAATAAACCTTCTATAATGTAACTTGTTCTGAAAATATTAATCATCATCCAGGGATATATTAAGAATTTGTTGATTCGGAGTATTAAGGGTTTATAACTAACTCACTCGCTCATTTTCGTGCAGCAATTCCAAAGCCTAATTCCTTTTGGAGAGAACTATTTCCTTCTTGCTACGAGCTATACCTCAATGTGCAGGAAAAGTGGGATTGTTCCAAATTTTTCGTAACAAAATGCTTATGTTGATGAGCTTCAGTATCCTCAATGCCCTGGACTGCCGGATATAAGATATCATCATGCATAGCACCAAAATAAAACTAGGCTTTGGAGTTCGCATATTAAACTTACAAGACTATGCCAAAAACCCAACTCTTGTGACAACCTATCCAAACTTCTAAAACCAGGCATAAGGACTATGCTTGAGTATGCATATTGCCTTCTTGAGTTTGCTTACAGCATTCTTCCCTTGACAACAAATCCAAGAGGTTGCTCCAAATATACTTACTCTGCAAAACCGCCATACTAGGAAATTTTGATATATAGCTTACACATCGGCCGGCCAGTCAGGTGATCAGCAAAGTGAAGAGAAAGTAGATAAATTAAAGACGAGCAACATGAGAGAAAGCCTCAAAGTAGTAAACATCATAATTTTGGCCTGAAGCCTTCACCACAAGGTAGGGTTTGTATAGACAACAAAGCTATTTGGTAAGTAATTGGGAGTGAAAACCCACCCACATGCAACAACATGACCGCTAGGTGGCCTAAGCGAGAGAATGTAAACATTAGGATTTTGAGAGAGAAAAGAAAAATAATGGAAGCACAAGAATGAACATCAACCCTTGTACCATATTAAGAGAATGGTACAATAGCCTTGCATTCATCTTGGATAAGAGAGTATATATACAATTCCTAAGGAATCCTAGAGGGCCTAGAAGATGTACCAGACTTAGTTGGGCTAACTGTAGCTCTAACAAGAGACAATAATGTTTACAAGAACAGACAAAAGGAATTCTCTATTGTACACTTAAGCGTAACTTATTATGACCCATTCTAAGTAATATGTTCTCTTTTTTCTTGATTTTGGCAATGTCCTCTGGTAGATCTACCACAAGAAGTTCTTGACATCCAAATGGATTTATTTCCTTCCCAAAACCCCATAAGATAAAGCATATAGCTCTATAATTACCACCACGGCATGACTCTCCAGGCTGAAACCGAGACCAAACATTGTGAATACTCAGTACATCATAGAAGCAATCATACACAGCTAGATAGTGGTGACCTAGGAAGCATAGTTACTCCAAAAATCAGAACATTTGACCTTGTCGCGTCATATTGCACACACATTAGACATGACCAAAGACACTCCAAAATGCACTAGGGTCATCTTTCGAGGACATGAATAAGGACACAATAAGTACATGACGACACAAACACAAACACGGCACTGATTTTGGCATGTGATGTCCTAGTACATTATGGTGTCTTTGTCATGTTTGATATATGATATACGTCCGATGTGATACAACAATGACACTGCACCAATATTGGAGTGCCCGCGCTTCCTACTTGTGCCATGACTGTGTCACTGTGTCCATGCTAAATTGGTGCCATATCCGTGTCCATCTCGTTGTGCCTGTATCGTTCTACTATTCATCTCTGGGTGCCATTTGTTTCGATTGGACATAGTTGTGGCAAATAATATAACAGATATTAAACAGAAACTCCAAAATCCAAAACATAGGAATCAAACATAACCAAATATAACCGTAAATATAAAACTCGGTAGTACAGCTCAGTAAAAAAAAAAATTCCCTTACCTCGCCGGATAAGTTATCTCTACCTCCTTGACGTCCTCCAAAATGGATTTCAAGAATATCTCCGACGGCTTCACCCGCGACAACAATCGAACACCCAAACTGCAACAACAACAACTCATGTTAAAAGACCACTCCAAACTACAAGATTTCTTGACACACAAAATATTTTGACACAAACAAAATATTTATAACCTATGTAATTTACTCTTGAAAGAGCCAGCCGGGGCCTTCTCGAGCCCAGACCAAGCTCGACTCATCTGCAACCAAACAAAACAAAACTAAGTCCAGAAAAAACAAAAAACAAAAAACAAAAGGATCGGTTCTTTCTCTCAATTTAGACCTTCTCCGCGACGAAATCGGCGACGGTCTCGGCGTTGTCCTTGACGGAGCGCCCGTCGGCGATGATCGTCGTCCACAGGTCCTTCAATTGGGGAGGAGGCGACGAGGAGGAGCGGTGGGAAGAGGCGGAGTCGAGGGATCGGACGAAGCACCAGTTCCGACCCTTGATCGGGAAGACGACAAGCCGAGCTCTCGACATGGAGGAGAAAAATGGGAGATTTTGATTGGATTTGGGGGGGGGAGGGGGGGGGGGGAGAGATCGGTGGAAACCCTATAATGGAGGGAGCGGGGGAGTGAAGACTGGAGGTGGAGGTGGAGGAGGAGGAGGAGATGAAGGAGAAGGTGGCGAGGGATTTAACTTATTTTTTTCCCTAATATTTCGGCATTTGGTGTCGTTTTGGAGTTTCTGTTACATACGTTTGTTGGCTTGTGATAAAGGCACTACAGAGAACACTCAGAATTGTCCATTTTTTAAGTTCTAAAAATTACAAGTTTGTCACTTCTAAAATTTGCTTAAGACTATCAATACCAACCTATACAAGTAAAACTATTTCTTTTCTTTCTTTTTCACCTACAAATGAAGAATCCATTATTCTCTCCAAGTCCTAAAATCTAAATCTAATTTTGGAATTTGATTGTTGTGATCCCAAGTGGAAAAAAATTCTGATTTGGTGATTCTCCAACGAATATTTTTTGTTAAATTTGGTATGTCTTCGATAACATACGATGAATAAGTTTTTGAAGCATTCGATTGTCACCAAATTATTTAGTTTTATTCGACTATTGTAGGAGCGATGCATGAAATTATCTTCGATGAAGAAGTCGGATTATGCAATCCATTAAATATATACTCTGCTCCTTCTGAAGAACATGTCGGTTGTTCCGAAGCACCTACGGTACGTACAATGACAACCATATTTTGATAGTCAACAGTCATCGTGTAAGGACTGTATAAATTACGACAGTCCTATATAAATAAATTCGACAGTCCTATATAAATATATGACTGTCATAATTTCGACAGTCCTATAGAATATGTGGACTGTCAAAATACTGACAGTCCTGAAGATAAAATGTTGAACAACGTATTTTCTTCAAGACTATAAAAATTTTGACAGTATACTCAATACATTAGTCGGTACAAATTATGACAATTCTAATTTGGATTGCCAATTATTTGAAGTTATTAATTTTTATATTATTTTATATTGGTTATAGGACCAACCTTGTACAGATGTTGTGGTACATCCTGCTATTGGGGTTGATGTGGAGAATGTATTCTCAACGAAAATTCGATTTGCATCCCACGAAGAAACATTAGATTGGTGTAGAGAAGTTGGAAGACGACATAATATAGTCATCGTCATTGCAAGATAGATCAGATCTCGGCCGGACAGAAAATATTTAGAGCTAGGTTGCGAAAGATGAGGTGTGTTCAGGCATCATCGGAAAAAAAAAATTGTTGAAAAAAAAATCCGTAAGAAAAATGTTGGGACGAGAAAATGTGGTTCTTCATTTAAGGTATTGATTGTAAAAGTAGAAGATGTGAAGTGGATAGTCGAAGTTAAGAATGGAATACACAATCATCCTATTCCAGAGACACTTACGGGTCATGCCTACGTGGCACGGTTGAACAAGGATGAGAGAAAGTTGGTTGAAGAATTGTTCCTTTTCGGAGTTATACTCAAACAAATTTATTATGCCATACGACAAAAAGAAGATGAGAACAAGTCAACCATGAGGACTTATAATACTTTAACGAGAGTGAAATGTAATAGTATGAAAGAAAGAATGGCGATGCAGCAAGTATTGAAGTTGCTTGGGGAGCATCACTATGTGGAGTACCATATAAGACATCTACAAAATGATGAACTCCTTTCATTGTTTTGGGTTTATCCTGATTGCACACACTTGGCTAGGTCCTTCGCAGACGTATTGGCTCTTAATTGTACATATAAGACTAACAAGTTCAAGATGCCTCTTTTTCATATTGTTGGGTTTACGTCTATGGAAAAAATATTTTCAGTCGTTTTTTGTTTTATGAAGAGTGAGACAGTTGAGGATTACACTTGGGCGTTAAGGAAACTACAATCCCTTTACACAGGATACAAAGAGCCCTCTGTTTTTGTTACCGACAGAAAATATGCGCTGATAAATGCTATAGATATTGTATTTCCTCATGTGCATAGACTACTATGCACTTGGCATATAGATCAAAATATCCATGCTCAATGCAAGAGCAAATTTAAAAATGTGGATGGTAAAATCGACAAGCTTCGCTTCGAAGAATTCTCCAGTAATTGGAGTCTTGTATGGCGAGCAAGTACTAAAGACAGCTATGACACAGTTGTAGAAGTATAAAAAATACGCTGGATAGCTATACGCAATATGTTGGTGCTGGGCAGCGTAAGACTTAACTTTGGAGCCATCGGCGTACAAACAGAGCCTTTTCCGCTAAGTACAGCGTGAAATATAAGCTCAAGGACCATCCGCGTAATCCAGTATGTCCAGGCTGCTTCGGCGTAAAAAGGGATGCTATATCGCCTTTATGGCGTAAAACTCATCCGCTTTCAATGCAACATTGAAGTGTACGAGGAACGCTTCGTATTCCCCGAAATAAACATGTCAAATCATGCAGTGAACCTGACGTCTGACACCTATCAAAGTGTACTGCACGATTACCCAGACGACGGCTATAATGATGGCGCGACACAGCGACCCAGACTGTCGTTTAGTGACATCTCCTCGGCGTAAACTGCTGTTACGCAGACAAAGGAATACGCTGCCTAATTTTACACAGGCAGATGTGAGCCGTTTACGCTCCACAGAAGACAAACAGGCTGCCACGTCCAAAGCTGCTCTTCATACAGGGCTCGAGGCACGTCTCTGCATTTAATGCGTAGAATGGTGACAGACCTTCGGAATACGCCTCTGCATTTAATGCGCAGGGTGATGACAGATCTCTGCATTTAATGCAAAGAGATTTGATTAATGTCACCCAGACTGTCGTTTAGTGACATCTCCTCGGCGTAAACTGCTGTTTCGCAGACAAAGGAATACGCTGCCTAGTTTTACACAGGCAGATGTGAGCTGTTTACGCTCCACAGAAGACGAACATGATGCCACGTCAAAAGCTGCTCTTCGTACAGAGCTCGAGGCACGTCTCTGCATTTAATGCACGAAATGATGGCAAATCTTTGAGACGCCTCTGCATTTAATACGCGGAATGATGGCGCATCGTCAAGACACGCCTCTGCATTTAATACGCAGGATGATGGCAGATCTCCGTATTTAATGCAAGAGATCTGATTATATCTCCAAAAGCCGTAAATTCGGCCAAGACGTCCACATCGTCACTCGGCTTCTACGCCCACTCGGCTTCTATGCCCGCTCGGCTTCCACGCCTATTCGGCTTCTATGCCGGTTTGATAACTCTTTGGCTTCTACGCCATAGTGACAGTTATTGGCTTCTACGCCAACCTTCTCTACGCAAAGGATAACTACCCACGTGGCTTCTATGTCGTGATCTTCGCAGCAGTTATACGTATTGTCTCTCAATGGGACACGCGTCATCTATACGCGGGCAACGGTTATTGTAACCATCGTGTAAAAGGGTGCTGTACTTTCCACTACTCGGTTTCTACGCCAACTGAGTGATTACTGTCACTAAAACTCTATAAATAGAGACCTCTATTGACAGAGATCCAAGGTCAAAAAATTGGAGAGTTAGAGTCGAAACTTGAAGGATCAGAGAGCAGAGGTCAAGGTCTTCGACGACGAGAGTTCAACCCTTTCTCGCAACCTTCGAAGCTTCTACTTCTATACGGCACCTCTTCGTCATCGTGTGGTCCAAGGGACAAAGTGATCGACCGCAGATCAGACTCCTATAGCAATATTTACCCAGATTAAAAAATTGTACTCGACATCCTCGTATAGGATTAATTGTACGTCTTGTTTGTAAACCTAAGAAGGGGTTTCGTATAAACCTGTTTTCTGTCTCTTTCGTTTATATTATCCGAAACAAGAATGACGACTCTGTTGGGGATCATCTTTCTCTTCTGATGAGGAGGCAATTGCTCAACACGATGCGGTATCCATGGGATCCGTGAAGAAGACCCTGGTCGTCCAGTTCGACCAGTCTGCTTACGAAGATATGCTTCGAGCAGGGGGTAGCTCTCACTCTCTCTCTCTCTGTTCAAGACAACAGGAAGCTGCGTAAGGTCTGGATGCCCAAGACATCCCCTACCATTCCTGCTGACTCTTCGACCTCTCCGACCAACCAGGTTGTAGCTGTACAACCTTCGCGCTCCGCACGTAAAAATCAGTCGTCTGTCACTGACAGGACCGACAAAACTTCTGGCAATGCCTCAGTGCTAGTCCAGAAGTCTATTTCGTGCTCCACGCATAAAATTCAGTCGCCTGTCGCTGACAGGGCAGACAAAACTTCTGACAATGCCTCAGTGCTAGTCCAGAAGCCTATTCCGCGCTCTGCGCATAAAATCCAGTCTCCCGTCGATGACGTGGCAGACAGAATTTCTGACAATGCCTTAGCGCCAAATCAGAAATTCCAAATGCGCTCCGTGCGTAAAAATGCATCTGCCCTCCGCAGAAGAGCAGATGATCCCTGCAATCTACGCAAGGGAAAGCAAGTGGCGGACTGCTCAACTTCTCGGCTTTTATGCCAGCAAGGGAAGAATCTGCCCGCCCTCCGGATTACGCGAGGAGCTGATGGCCGACTGAGGACCTCCTCAGCTTTACGCCAGCCAGAATTACGCCAGAAGAACTCCCTCAGCGTAAAGCAGGATCGGTTTGCGGAAAGACAAACTCCTCGGGGATTATCCGCTACCCAGATAGCCAACCTGTTGTATACGGATGGCACAGGGAGAGCTATGGTTCCCAACATCCGCATGCCCCCTGAGGTGAACAGAAGGAACAAGCCTTCTTCTTCGGTTAACTCCCCTGATTTGCAGGATTTCTTGGTCCATAAACGCAATAGCAGGGGTCAAAACCGAGATTCACATCCCCTAACTACCAAGCATGGGGAGATTATGTGGGACGTAGCGTCAACATCCAATTTCGTCATGACGGATGGGCCATATGAAGAATCAATCTTTATCGTTCCACCTACTAGCAACGATCAGCATCAAATAATCTTCGGTCGAATGCGAAATAGACCGATTATACAAGAAGATTCTCACGAATCTGATGCTGGCAAAATGCAGATCCACAGGTATAGCCCCCAGGCTTTAAAAATTATACAAAGCATGGGCTACGATCTGAAGTTGAAGCAAGACCTCAACTATGGGAAAGACAGACGAACACCATTGCACGGTGGCCCCCACTGTCAACGAAATCGTTTTGGGTTGGGGTATACTGCATCTCTTGCAAACTCTAAAACTACAGATTCTGATCCTGTAATTCCAGAGGCAGGTCCTTCTAGACCAACTTTGGGGGGGGGGGGAACGCAACGACATATCTGGGGGTAGACTCCCTCCACAAAACAGACCAGCATCCCAAGCTGGGGGTAGTGTTCCCTCTGTGTCCGAAGATGATGCAACTCTGACCATCTTCCCTGAAGGCCGTAAAATTCAGGCATCAGGAGCCCGAAGGCCAAAGGGGACTTTCTCCTTCAATGAAGATAACATTGTTGAAATCTTCAATATATTGGTGAAGGAAAACAAGCTTCGGCTTCCCAACATCAGGTACCCTGAAAGGGCTGGCAAGGTCGACGATCCAGAATATTGTCTCTTTCATCGGTACGTTCATCACCCTACAAGGGCATGCTACATATTGAAAAAGAAGATCCAGGAGCTGATCGACGCCAAAGTCATCACTTTGCATTTATAAACAAGATGACGGCCGCTGCAAATTGACTTCACTTCAAATATGGCAATTTGCATCTCCCCAGAGGAATAACCTTCAGGTTATCCCCACTGAGTGAATTTTTCGGACTTGGTTCACGTCCATATTACCTCTGAACTATTGTCCAAACGTTATTTTCTCCAACTGAGTTTGCTATGTCCAGGTGACCTCTGAGCAAATCTTCCTGTTTGTGGCTATCGATTATCATGTCCATATTACCTCTGATATCGGTTGTCATCTCAACTTAACACCCGTACTTAACTCTAAGTACGCCAGTGGTGTTAAGTCCACAAAAAACTGCTATGTTCATATTACCTCTGAGCAGATATATACCTCCATTCTCAGTGGAGGCCCTACTCGAAAGTTTGTCATGTTCATATTACCACTGAACAAACTTTCTGAGTTTTTGGCTATCGACTATCATGTCCATATTACCTCTGATATCGGTTCTCATTTCAACTTAACACCCGTACTTAACTCTAAGTACGCCAGTGGTGATTAAGTCCCAAAAAAAAAATTTGCTATGTTCATATTACCTCTGAGCAGATATATACCTCCATTCTCAGTGGAGGCTTTCCCCAGAAAAGTTCTTCATGTTCATATTACCTCTGAACAAACTTTCTTGAGTTTTTGGCTATCGATCATCACGTCCATATTACCTCTGATATCGGTTGTCATCTCAACTTAACACCCATACTTAACTCTAAGTACGTCAGTGGTGATTAAGTCCACAAAAAAAACTGCTATGTTTATATTACCTCTGAGCAGATATATACCTTCATTCTCAGTGGAGGCCCTACTCGAAAGTTTGTCATGTTCATATTACCACTGAACAAACTTCCTGAGTTTTTGGCTATCGATTATCATGTCCATATTACCTCTGATATCGGTTGTCATTTTAACTTAACACCCGTACTTAACTCTAAGTACGCCAGTGGTGTTAAGTCCACAAAAAACTGCTATGTTCATATTACCTCTGAGCAGATATATACCTCCATTCTCAGTGGAGGCCCTACTCAAAAGTTTGTCATGTTCATGTTACCACTGAACAAACTTCCTGAGTTTTTGGCTATCGATTATCATTACCTCTGATATCGGTTGTCATTTCAACTTAACACCCGTACTTAACTCTAAGTACGCCAGTGGTGATTAAGTCCACAAAAAACTGTTATGTCCATATTACCTCTAGCAGAGTTTATTTTAAACTTATTACTTGCACTTTTGTGCACAACAAGTAATAAGTCCACAGTGGAAACGAAGAGTTCACGTCCATATTACCTCTGAACTATCCTCAGTATCCCCAGCGAAGAAAGAATCAGTCTCTGTTAATCCCCACAGAGTCATAGACTTGTCTCAAACTCATTACTTGCACTAACGTACGCAAAAAAAAGTAGTGGGTCCACAAAAATTTCCCCAGCATAATGTCTTTACTAGCTGGGGACTTGTTTCGAACTTATTATTTGCATTCCAATGTGCGCAACAAATAATAGGTCCACCAAAAAATCCCCCAGTGGGATGTCCTCAATCAACACGATATTGTACTATGCTTAATCTCTCTTGTCTTAATGGAGTATGATGAAGATCTCAGTCTGACGACACTACATACAAAGGTTAACTGGATCACATTCTATCAGAATTCATGTGACCTCCGAATAGACATCCTTAAAACTAATTTGTAAACCTATCATGTTCATATTACCTCTGATAGTATTTAGTATACAAATTTAGTTGGATTATATTCTTTCAGGTTCGTGTTAAATTCTGAATAGATTTATATTCAGCGGAACCTTACCGAGAGTATATCACGTCCATATTACCTCTGATATCACTTTCACCCAAACCTGTCATTTATATTCCAAAATGATGGGTCCACAAAGTCAGATAAAAGCCTCTTTATTATTCCCAAAAAGAGCAAAAGTACATCGAAAAGCATTCTGGGTTCTATCCCGAGCAAGGGAGGCTATGATATCCTTCCATGATCCATCATTACAGAGGACACTTGCTCGAAGATGCCGTCTTTTTTGGCTCCTTACATGCTGGAAGAACATGGTCTTCTTCTTCCTCAAATCGACCCGACGAACTCCGGCAATCATCTCTGTATGGTGAAGAAAATGTGGGAAGAACAGGTTAACTTACCAGCCTTTATATAGGCGAAAGAGAACGCACCGAATCCCAACAAATCCCCAATAAATCTGCCAGAAAGTCAGCCTTGAAGAACATGTCAGACTTGACCATTTTATGCTTCATTCAAAGCGTTCCAAATTACGAGGAATTTGAAAGCTTTGAAGGGGGTCTTGTAGAAGCATGAAAAATATGCTGGATAGCTATACGCAGCATGTTAGTGCTGGGCAGCGTAAGACTTGACTTCGGAGCCATCGGCGTACAAACAGAGCCTTTTCCGCTAAGTACAGCATGAAATATAAGCTCAAGGACCATCCGCGTAATGTAGTATGTCCAGGCTGCTTCGGCGTAAAAAGGGATGCTATATCGCCTTTATGGCGTAAAACTCATCCGTTTTCAATGCAACATTAAAGTGTACGAGGAACGCTTCATATTCCCCGAAATGAACCTGTCAAATCATGCAGTGAACCTGACGTCTGATACCTGACAAAGAGTACTGCACGATTACCCAGACGACGGCTATAATGATGGCGCGGCACAGCGACCCAGACTGTCGTTTAGTGACATCTCCTCGGCGTAAACTGCTGTTACGCAGACAAAGGAATACGCTGCCTAGTTTTACACAGGCAGATGTGAGCCGTTTACGCTCCACAGAAGACAAACAGGCTGCCACGTCCAAAGCTGCTCTTCATACAGGGCTCGAGGCACGTCTCTGCATTTAATGCGTAGAATGGTGACAGACCTTCGGAACACGCCTCTGCATTTAATGCGCAGGATGATGACAGATCTCTGCATTTAATGCAAAGAGATTTGATTAATGTCACCCAGACTGTCATTTAGTGATATCTTCTCGGCGTAAACTGCTGTTACGCAGACAAAGGAATACGCTGCCTAGTTTTACATAGGCAGATGTGAGCTGTTTACGCTCCACAGAAGACGAACATGATGCCACGTCAAAAGCTGCTCTTCGTACAGAGCTCGAGGCACGTCTCTGCATTTAATGCGCGGAATGATGGCAAATCTTCGAGATGCCTCTGCATTTAATGCGCGAAATGATGGCGCATCGTCAAGACACGCCTCTGCATTTAATACGCAGGATGATGGCAGATCTTCGCATTTAATGCAAGAGATCTGATTATATCTCCAAAAGCCGTAAATTCGGCCAAGACGTCCACATCGTCACTCGGCTTCTACGCCCACTCGGCTTCTATGCCCGCTCGGCTTCTACGCCTATTCGGCTTCTATGCCGGTTTGATAACTCTTTGGCTTCTACGCCATAGTGATAGTTATTGGCTTCTACGCCAACCTTCTCTACGCGAAGGATAACTACCCACGTGGCTTCTATGTCGTGATCTTCGCAGCAGTTATACGTATTGTCTCTCAATGGGACACGCGTCACACGCTCATTCAAAAGGTCATCTATATGCAGGCAACGGTTATTGTAACCATCGTGTAAAAGGGTGCTGTACTTTCCACTACTCGGTTTCTACGCCGACTAAGTGGTCACTGTCACTAAAACTCTATATTAGAGACCTCTATTGACAGAGGTCCAAGGTCAAAAAATTGGAGAGTTAGAGTCGAAACTTGAAGGATCAGAGAGCAGAGGTCAAGGTCTTCGACGACGAGAGTTCAACCCTTCCTCGCAACCTTCGAAGCTTCTACTTCCTCTACGGCACCTCTTCGTCATCGTGTGGTCCAAGGGACAAAGTGATCGACCGCAGATCAGACTCCTATAGCAATATTTACCCAGATTAAAAAATTGTACTCGACATCCTCGTGTAGGATTAATTGTACGTCTTGTTTGTAAACCTAAGAAAGTGTTTCGTATAAACCTGTTTTCTGTCTCTTTCATTTATATTATCCGAAACAACAGTATGGTACATGTTCAAACAAAAATAAGAGACGAGTAATCCGACATGCATTTCTTATATCAAAGATACTTGGCTAGAACCACATAAAGAACAATTCGTCTTAGCATGGACGAACATGGTGAAGCATTATGGCACAATCACTACGAACCGGGTTGAAAGACCACACTCAAGTTTAAAAAGATATCTACGGTCATCGGTCGATAATTTTGTCTTTGTTTGGCAATCGATTCATTTGATGATTATTTCCACGGTGAATGAGATTGTAGCATCATCTGAGATGAGCCTCAATATTGGAAAGCATGAATACAAGCATGAACACCTCTTGGATGCTTTAATCCATGTAATATCTCACAAGGTCTTGGGCTTATTGTTTGAGGAGATTGGTAGGTCGAAGAACGTTGGTTTTGATCTCGAGGTTTGCGGTTATTCATATCGACATTCACTTGGCCTTCCTTATGCACATGAGATTAACGAATATCATCATCAATCTATACCTATTCCAATAGATATTGTTGATCAACGTTGGAGACAGTTGTCGATCATGCCGACGGTAAAAGTTTACGATGATTTCTTTTCTTTGCCACAAGTGAAACTCCTTCACGCAAGGTGGTGTGACGCATCGGAACCGGAAAAAAATCCATTGAGGTTAAAATCCAAAAAATTGTAGTCCCAACAATAACTCGATTGCAAGAGCCATATATTGTTCGAACTCCTAAGGGAAGACCACACTCAAGAATCAGTAGAGCACACAAAAAGGAGGTGGAGTCAACTAAAAGAGATCCATCCTTGTTTGAACATATTGAACATAATTTAGAGCAAGTTGAGTCAAAGTCGGTTATCGAAAGTGTGGTAATTTCGAAGAGAAAGAGTAAGCTTACTATTCGAAGGGGAAAGAAACAGAAAATGAACGATGCAGTCACAACCGAGGGTTTAGATAACTTCTCTGATTCATATAGTCTATACATTCAAAATTTTCTACCTAAGATACGGGATTTTATTTGGTCTATTGTTGATGTTCTTAAGGATGACCATTGTGGATTTCATGTACTCGTAAGACATCATGGCTATTCAGTTGAAGCGGGATGGAGACAGGTTAGGGAAGAGCTGTACGAGGAGTTGGAGTCTCGTCTACCCTTCTATAGGCAGATACTCAGCGAAAAAATTATTGGAGATTTGTTGGCAAGCATACCTTGTACTAACACAGTTACCGGACCATACCATTACATAGATGTCTCGAATGTTGCATACGTATTCTCTAATAGGTATAAGATACCTATTGTAATTATCTCAGAAGGCATTAACAATACTTTCTTTCCAATGTATGCTCCCCTGGCCGAACACAGACTATCCAATCTATGTTCAATAGGGCTTGTCGGATAACACTTTGTCATCCCAAGGTTGATCGATTATTCTCCTATTCCTCCACATTCTACGCTTTAGTATAAATACGCACCGGAGGAAGCGATCGCATGGACGACACCCTACATGGATGCAATTGTTGGCTATAAGAAGATGATGAAGATGGAGGATCCCAAAATCCTGCCTAAGGACTACTTTAATATTCTAATCGGTTGATACATCTTATACTTTTATATCATTTTGTAATTTTGTATGCAATAGAAATAGAATATAATATCTTGTACTTTTGTAGCGTGATAGTGCAATAGATAGTGACTATGAAAGAAATGAAATGAAGTATTGTATGTCGTGCAATGAGTCATGTATGTTGAGCTTTGGTATCTTTTTCAACTTATATATGTGTGTGTGTGTGTGTGTGTGTGTGTGTGTGTGTGTGCAAAGACAGGGGATTAAAACTAGGACTGTCAAGATTTTAACAGTCCAAATAGCTAATGGGACTGCCAAAATCTTGACAGTCCTAGTTTTTTCTAATAAAATTTTGTATATATATATATATATGACTATCAGGATTTTGACAGTCCCATTAGCTATTAGGACTGTCAAAATCTTGACAGTCCTAGGTTTAATCTCCTATCTTTGCGCGCGCACGCGCACACACACACACACACACACACACACACACACACATATATATATATATATATATATATATATATATATATATATATAGGACTGTCAGGATTTTGACAGTCCCATTAGCTATTAGGACTGTCAAAATCTTGACAGTCCTAGGTTTAATCCCCTATCTTTGCACATATATATAAAACTAGGACTGTCAGAATTTTGACAGTCCTATTAGCTATTAGGACTGTCAAAATCTTAACAGTCCTAGTTTTAATCCCCTACCTTTGCACATATATATATATATATATATATATATATATATATATATATATATATATATATATATAGGACTGTAAGGATTTTGACAGTCACATTAGCTATTAGGACTGTCGAAATCTTGACAGTCCTAGTTTTAATCCCATGTCTTTGCATATATATATATAAGTGCCTTAACATACCAACTCAAAACTAGGACTGTCAAGATTTTGACAGTCCCATTAGCTATTATGACTGTTAAAATCTTGACAGTCCTAGTTTTATTTCCCTATCTTTGCACATATATATAAAAGTGCATGAACATGCCTACTCAAAACTAGGACTGCCAGGATTCTGACAGTCCCATTAGCTATTAGGACTGTCATAATCTTGACAGTCCTAGTTTTATTTCTCTGTCTTTGCACATATATATAAAAGTGCCAAGTTCAAAGTTAAACAAAAATAACCAGTCAAAACTAGGACAACCAACTTAAACAAAACATAACCAATCAAAAATTGAAACACAAAGTTACAGCCAACTTCAAAGTTTAACATATCAAGATTACAACTGTAGCAAAGTTTCATATTAATTAAAACATGGCATAAACTTCATGCCGCCTCTTTATACGTTGCTCCCTATTTTCCAAGAAAGGAAAATCTTCAGTGTTGTCGATGTGCTGTAGCTCCTCATTGATTTCCATATAATTTGCACCCTGGCAACTGACGAGACTTCTTCCCAACTTCTTCATTTTTTTAGCCTATTGATGACAATTCATAAAATTTGTTAGGTTATAAACATTTACATATCTTCAAACTTGTTGACTCACCATCTTGACCAATGCAGTATACAAGACAGATTTGGCCGGGAGATCTAATGGTACACGCACAATATTGCCTCCGCATTTGAACAACGTAGGTAGTCCGATACCAGCGTAGTAGGCGATGTAGTCGTCGCTATATTCTGTCATATTAACTGTTATTTGTCGTTCAATTTCTCTAATAACATGACGTTGCCACTCAGTGAAGAAGTCCGAGACCCAGTTGAATGTCGCATGAATATAGTTTAGGGGTTTTGTACCTCTCGGAGCATTTATCATTTTCAATGTGCATTTCAGGACTGTTTGTACGTAGCCAAACTGACGGAGCACTCTATCAGGCATATAAGGCTCCTCAATTTTATGACAACTTATCAGACCGTGATATAAAGCGACTGGTTGCAATGGACGACTACTCTGTCGCAAATCACGATATAGATTTTAAACTATCTACAACGCATAAAATTTAGCATAACGTAATTTAGTAAATTATTACCAAACATAAAAAAATTAGGTCTCAATTCACCTCTTCTATCGTCATATCTTCAAGTATATTCCGTAGAGCGGCCAATGTATGTGGACATTTGGCATATTCCTTAGTTGGCTTCCATCTGCACATTCTAGGAAGGTGCTCGTCATACCCTCGGTTAAGTTTAGTCCGCTTCAGGGTTGGAAAGTGCTCGTATATTCGTGCCTTCAAGTTGAAAAAAATTAGTCAAAAAATTTACAACAAAATTTTTTATTATGTATACAAGTTGACAAAGATATATCTTTCCATGGAGTAGAGTCTGCTATCCGGATATTGTCTTGGAACCAATGCGGGATGACATACCAAGCTCGCAGTAAAGGTATTCTAGTATACCGCTTCCCCAAGATATTGCTCCCACCGTGTCTATGTCGTCAAAATTTAAGAGATATTTAGCATATATCGATGTTCCAGACTTATCCGGAATGCCGACAGCCCCTAAGTTGAACTGTATATATCCACGGACCACATTATCGCTATTATCCACTTCAGGGTCCGGATCATCGAATATCTCCTCCAAATATTTCAAAGGAAGTCCGTACGACTTCTTGAAGTCTTGAAGGGTTGTAAAACTCGTCGCATCAACTCCTAGATAGCTTGATACATAATCCATGATATGGTCGTAAAAGTTAATGCTTGATTCGTCAAAAGTGTTATTCATCATGACTCGACCATCAACCCTAAGTTCCAATATATGATTGACGTCATCCAGGGTAATCGTCAACTCCCCTTTTGGGAGATTAAAGGTATTGGTTTCTGGATGCCATCGTTCTACAAATGCTGATATGAGTGCATTGTCCACATTCGTATATGAGTAGTTACCCAAATTTTGTAAACTGGTGGGATTAATTTTAGCCTTGACATCGTCTCCAAAAAATTCAAACCCCCATGTATTGCACTTTTTGCCATGGTTGATCACCGTTAACATACGAGACTCTCCTGAAAAGTAAATAATTGGATGAACTTATAACTATATATAAAATATAGTTATCTATAAATAATTGGATGAACTTAGAACTTAGAACTATATATAAAATTATAATAATGTAATGTACTTATCGGATTATTCTATATTTGGTATGCAATATGGTTCTCAATCGACGGAAATATAGAACAACCGTTTGGACGAGTCTCGACTGGACTATCTGGCTGCTAAGAAGGTCCTGAACCATCAGTAGGCCAATTTCTGAGGGTTGGTGTCCGAGTCTCGACTGGACTATCTACATGCTGAGAAGGTCTTGAACCATCAGTTGGCTGATTTTAGACGGTTGGTATGTCTTTATCAGATGAGAAAGAAGAACCAGAAGTACTAGGAGCACGTCTCTTCGAACGAGTTACAGTTTCTTCAGTCGACGTTTCCTAACTTGAGGGGGTGCCTTGGGGTCGACGATAGTGAGGATTGTCTCAACAGAACGCTGAATATTGCGTTACTTACGCATCGATGCAGTATGACGTCTTCTTATGATACCTTCATCCTCAAGGTCCTTCCGAGGGTTGTGACTATAAGACAAAAAGATATATATTTTAACATCCCAAAATTAATTGAACATTCAGGACTGTAGAAATTTTTACAGTCCTATATGTATATAAGACTGTTGAAATTTCTACAGTCCTCTATACATAAAGGACTGCAGATATTTCAATAGTCCACAATGTATATAGGACTGTAGAAATATCTACTGTCTGGCATGTTTCTGTCCCGAACGTTCGAGGAATTTTAAACTTGTATGTCCTAAAATAGGGTTCGAGACTTCAGAAATACGTCGAAACTACATCCAAAATCTATTTTAGCTTATTTCACTATAATTTAAGCCTCTAACAAAGATTGGAAAGAAATTTTTGGATATTTTTTAAAATATAATAAAAAATAAAAAAATTGAGAAGGACAAGGAGGAGGAAGAATTGTACCTTGATTCTTTTGAGAGTTTGGGAGCCATCGATTAATGGTTGGAATTTGAGGAGATGGAGATTGCAAAATTTTAGGTTTCAAAGGAAATGAGTGGAGGAGGAGGGCTCCGACCGGTGGTGGAGGTTTGGGGGATTTGGGAGTGAGATTGGGCTAGTATGAGTAATATTTGGGCTAGTATGAGTAAACTTCATTCATTAATGGGCTACCCCCAATACTGGGCTAGTCCCAAGTATTTTTTGTAGTGCCTTTATCACAAGCCCGTTTGTTCCATCCGTCGAGGAACTTTGGCTTTGTCCCAACTCTAAACAAGCATAAATTGCCTTCCATAAAGGCGCTACAAAATTTTTTTTTGGGACTAGTCCAGTATTGATGTTAGTCCAATTAAAAAATATTTTATTCAGGCTAGTCCAAATTTTACTAGGGCTGTCCACCATCTTCATCTTCCTACTCCTCCCCCACCCCACCCCCCTCTCCTCCTCCTCCTCCTCCATCTCGTGTGCAGCTCCACACCTTCCCTTCCGGCCTCCACGCAGTTCCGTCCTCGTGTCACCTCGCGTAGCCCTTCCCTCCGGACTTTCAAAATTTTGACAGTCCTACCAATTGGAACGACTGTCAAAATTTTGACAGTCCTAAAATATCAACATATTTTTTTAGGATTGTCAAAATTTTGAGTCCTTCCAATTGGTAGGACTGTCAAACAATTGGAAATGCTGTCAAAATTTTAACAGTCCTAAAAAATTAACATATTTTTTTAGGACTGTCAAAATTTTGACAGTCCTGATTATAAAAAAATTAATTGGAAGTGGACAGTCCGATGAGTAATTTTTGGGAGTGGCAAATTTGTAATTATCAAGGATAAAAATTTGGGTTGTCTTGAGTCTTTTTTATAGTGCCTTGATCAAAGGCCTATAAATTTTGGTACACAGCATCAAAAGTTTTAAATTTTATAAAAAAAAAGTTTAAAATATTTACATAGAGAGGACAAAGTTTCTTTCTCTTTCGATTTTAAATAATATAAAACTCAAGAACGTCTTTAATAAGAACGTTATTTAAAAAAAATCGATTCAAGATTAATAATAATAATAATAATAATAATAAATTCAAAATGCCTTATACGTTATCAATTTTTATTTATTTACTTTCTTTTTCATCCAAACATCATTACCAAAATTGTTTTCAATTTTTTATCTTTTAGGAAATTTTAAATGTTATTTAATTTTTTTTGGCCGATTAAAAAAACTAAAAAATATTAAATTTCATTAACTCCCTCCTCCCACAAGCAACTATCTTCTTTATTTTTTTTCTAGAAAAAATAAAAAATAATTAAAAATTAAAAAAACTCCTAGCATGGGTGTTTTGGGGAAAAAATAAAAATTTTTGAAAACGTCCTTTGTAAGAACGTTTTGGAAAGAAATAAAAATAAAAATAAAAATTTGAAAACAACCTTATCAAAGACGTTTTTCAATTTATTTATTTATTTATTCTTTTTTCTTTTTTTTTATGAAAATAAAATTTTAAATTTGAAAATGCTCTTACTAAAGACGTTTTCGAGTTTTATATTATTTAAAAATTGGAAAAAATGAAAACGTCATTGCTAAGGACGTTTCTATTCTCTCCATGTAAATTATCAAAAAAAAAAAATTCTTTTTTCGTAAAATTTTAAACTTCTATGCTTTGTACGAAATTTTTTCGCTAAACAAATGGTTCTCAAAATTAAAAATCACTTGTTAATTTAACTTATATGACATAAAAATAAAATGTTCTCAAAATTTTCACTTTCATATTGGTCGATGCATTGGCACAGTTGAAGTCCTCTTGAATCTTTACTTAAATATTTCTGTACGATTCGTTATTTCTGCCTCGCCTGCGCCCTAATGTCGATTCTCATTATTCTATTGAGATTTCCTTCTCAATATTCCATACCTCTTCACTGGTGAAACTTTGACTTACATAATTCTTTCCTCCATTATTACTCACAGCACCTTCTCCTATGCTATTTCTCCAATGGAGTCCCCTCGTTCTTCATCATCATCCACATACAAGGAGGTACTTGAAAAACTAGGATCCCTCCTTTCATCTTCATCCATCAACGACAGTTTGGAAATTCTCATCCCAAAATCTAATCCTCAAATATATTGGACCAGGATTCTCTTCTTCAAACCCTTATCATCCAAAATTTACCCTCCTCATATAGTTATCACTACTATGCAGAAAATCTGGAAACATATGAGAAATATCAAAGTTGTTGAGTACCACAATGACTCTTACTCTGCAAGATTCGACAACTCAGTGGATGTGAAATTTATTTTGAAAAATAGTCCCTAGAAAATTAATTCACATCTCCTGATATTGGAACGATGCGTTCCTAACAAACCACCTAGTGAATACTCATTTTCCCACTCTGAATTCTGGATCCAGATGCATGGCCTCCATGTTAACCTATTAACTATCGACTTCATCACCAACCTCGCCACTAGCATTGGGTTGCCTCGACAACCTTCCAGTAGGACGCAAGTAAATAGAGTCTGTTTGCTAGAATCAAAGTAAGGATAGATATTACCAAGCCATTGATCAGAAATCTCAAGGTGGTAATTGGTAATGATTCATCATGCTGGGTGGATTTGAAGTATAAAAGATTGACAAAATTCTGCCAGTTTTGTGGTGTTCTTGGCTATGGAATTTAAAAGTACAAATCCCGCCTCTGCTATGCAAATATGCTTAAAGAAAATTGGTCTCAAGAAGAAAAGGCACATATACATGCATTATTGGATAAAAAGTTGGATCTATCTATCTGTGCAAGCTATGCAAATAGGTATAAACAAAAACTACATCAAAATCTTCCAAAGGATAGTCCGAATAACCGGCGAGGAAAATCTACAATGACGGCTACTATTGATCAACAGAGTATGCAGATTAACAAGTCTCAAATGAAATCCACTACAGATCAAACCCAATGTGACATCATTCTTATGGTTATTGAAGCTGATATCACAGTTGTTGATCCAACCTCCAATCAGCCTTCGTCACCTGTAGATAATGATCTGCCGCCAATTTTCTTAGAAATTAACATCCATGCAGAGGCGGAGATCACCAGAGATACACCGCCCAGAATCTCCAAACCCGTGTCGATGATTACTTCTAACTCCCCTACTTTCATGACAGATTTCCTTCCAAACCATCATACGCCATATACAAAGTTAACTGACTCAACTGATACCACCAACACATCTTTGTCCAACTCTGATTCAACACTACCTCCAATTTAAACTACGATGCAAACAACCTCCATATTGGACTCGAAACAAAGCCAACTCATATATCTGAACCATTTTCTTATGTTCTCGGTACTGACCCAACCTACATCACCAACCATTCTTAACCATCTATTCCCAATATCATCCCACCTGCAAATCATACCACACCACAATCATATCCATCTGCACATCCTATCAATAACTTAAATCTCATTAACAATTCTATTGCCCCAACAGTTATCCAAATTCCCTATCACATCCAGACTTGTCATACACAACATAGCTCAAAGCCTCCCAAAAATATCCCATTACCATTCGTCATTGATACATTCTTTTCCCTTCTAGCTTCTCTATCTAACCCATCTAATCCCTATAATCCTCCCATATCCACAAAATAAGTTATCCATATACCTAGACAGAGACTGCAAGGTATTTCCACATCTGAAATACCTCAACCTATTATCCCTCTAAAGAGACCCTAACTGACAGTTTGGAGGGGGGAGAAGGATTTTATGAGCCACAATCAAAGAAAAAATCACCAAGTGTCAGGATGAAGCAAAAGTGGCGGTTGGCCTACAACAACCACAATCCAAATTATTCTCTCCTATAATTGTAAGGGTTTAAGAAATTACCCGACAATTCGATCATTGAAATCATTTCTCCGGGCGACGAGACCTATGATTATCTTTTTATCTGAAACCAGATGCTCGTCCCTTGATGCTACATCTATTTCATCGGATATTGGATATGATAATGTTGCTGCTTTTCCTGCGATTGGGAGATCTGGAGGATTATTTGTATCATGGAATTTTGACATCCCTGTTGATGTATTTTCCACATCCAAATACTATATTTATCTATATGTTCATCAGAATCCTCCTACTCCGATATGGCATTTATTCTGCATCTACGGACCACCTAATATTGGTGACATGAAGTCTTTCTGGAAGGATATGGAATTAAAAATCGATGCTATTAATGAACCATGGATTTCTATTGGAGATTATAACTCTATCCTACAAGCAAGTGAGAAGCGCGGAGGAAACAATTTTAACATAAACCACCACAAGTATTTTGTTAACTGGAAAACAACTCTTCAGCTATGGACTTGGGCTACTCGGGTTCTGACTTCACTTGGAGCAACCATCGAGTAGCTAAAATAAATGTTACAGAGAGTGTCACGATCCACACCCGGTGTGAGAGCACGAGTACGTGGGTACATTCATCCTACGCCACAGCATCGACGGTAGAACGCTGTCTATGTCACAATACTATCTAATCAATCTCACACAATAATATAAGCTAAATATGTCAATGATATCTCAACTCCAAAAGGAGAACAATATGATAATGATATGAAAATAAATACTCAATCATAATAAAACTAGAGAAAGATAATGACACGATGTCAAAAAAAAGAATGGAATCACAAAGTCACAACTACAACTAAATCCAAGTTTAAAAGTCTATCAATTTTATCAACAAGTCTAAAGTATCAAATACATCTTAAGTCTAATAGTTGGAGACAGATCCAGTATAAAAGCTAAATAATGAACTAAGGTATCTAATGACACCGGCTAGTCCTCCTGGTAATCACTCCTGAATATAAGGGCCCATGGTCGCCACTCCCTCCTGTGGTTCATAATATTTCGGACACCAGTCCTCTAAGTTATCGTTTGAAAAATATATCCAGTCAGGATTGGAGCAAAGTACAACCCAATAGTAGTTCCAATTAATTGACAAAGACTATAAAATAGTAAATAGAGGATGTTATATACAATAAGAAAATAATAAACTGATACAATGGCAAATGGTAAAGAGAACATGCAATATAAGCAATAAGGTGTAGCCAGTGCATATATGAAATAAAAGAAAAATAAACTACAATATCAAATGAAAGGTAATGTAATCTATGAAACTGAATATGAAGAACTGCAACTATTTTAAGTTTTTGAAATACTAGTTTCGATATGTGATCGGATTTAGAACTTGTACAATAGCTAAATGGCCTGGTTAATCATACGTGGGGCGTATGATTAATACTATCAATGTTTTACACTTTTATAATAGGAATATAATCACATATCTTACTAGCATTTCTTCCATCTCGACTAGTACAGTGGATCTAACTATGACATGTTACGATACACGATCATGTCTAATAATAATACTATGTACGATATCTAATGTCAATGTCGTGTACGATGTCAATACGATAACTATTATAATATCTCATAACTGAAGATCCAAGCTATATACCTGTCCGTGTACCGTAGTATCAAGAATCAGATCTAATATTTCTAAATACTTGAAATATAGTAATTATCAAATAATAAAAACTATCAGAGAATGTACTCGTATGTTGTCCAGAGCAATGGATATCAAATAGTGTCCGTCCCAGTGTTTCAAGGACCTAAATATGAATTACAAGTCAAAATTATGTTTGGAAATTATAAACATGCTATACTAGCTCAAATCTAGGTCTCTAAGTCAACACTAGGTCAAACTAAGTCAATACCTTGCTGTCATGACCCGCACCCGAAATAAGGGCACGAGTAGTGAGCAACGCCCAGCCTACACCGCAGCATCGACGGTAGAACGATGTCTAGGTAAACTCTACTATCTAACATCACATATAATATATATATATATATATATATATATATATATATATATATATATATACATGGTACCTGTCAATCATCTCAACTCCAAACGAAGGAACAATATGGTATCTGATAATGATAAACTATACTCAATCACAATACAAACTAAGGAAGATAAAGCACGAGATGGAATAACGAAGGAAAGAGTCATAATACATCCACAAGTCTGAAATAATATATATACATGCCAATAACCTCAGTAAAAGTCTAATACAAGTCTAAATAAATAATCTAAACTTTCTCAGACTCTGGTACTAGGTCCTCCTACTCTAAAGGTGTCACTACCATATTTTCTAGGAAAGGATAGTTTGGTAATTTTATAATTAATTAAATATTATATATGTTAAAAATTTATTTATTGTATTATTTATTTATTGTTAGATGTTAGTATTTAATTTTAGACTTGTGTTAGTGGACCTAACTAGTTTAGATTAGATCCATGGACCAACATTTAATTCTAGTTAGAATTGAGCCAAATAGCAAGCTCATTCATTAGGAGGATGAATTAATTAGTAAAATCAATTAGACTAGAACCTTCCCTCCTTAATTAATTCCTTCATAACAATCCCCAAAGGGTATTATGAACATTTCCTAGTGACTTGGAGAAGGGGGTAGTGGACGACCATAGCTAGAGTAGAGAGAAATTCTCTCTCTTTACTTTTTATTTTAAATCTAGATCTAAAATTTCTCTCTCCCAAATTTTTTTATTCCTACATCAAATTCTATCCAATTTTTTTCTCAATTCCTTCCCTATTCATCATTGGAAGCCATTAAAACAAGGAGAAAGTAAGGATCTATAAAAAGAAAGTAAGGAACTACAAGGAGGTGCAAGGATCTACAAGTTGAAGGCTCTTGACACTCAATTTGGTAATTTTATTGGAAATCTATCTTCCAATAGGTACAATTCAGTTTTTCCTCTTTAATTAGACTCTAAATCTATAGTTTAATTATTATAAATCCTCCCATATACTAAGCTTACCCAAAGGAATTTAAATTAGGTTCATAGGAGGCCTATGGAGAAAGTTATGTGGTATTTTGTGTCAATTTTGGGAGAATTCCGAGTTTGATATATCTTGTGTTTGTCAATAGGTCAATTAGACCAAATTAACATATTTTTGGTTTTATTTGTCTAGTGTCGTGTCCACAACTGGATATATGTAGGCTATATCCCGACAATTTGGCGATATGGGTTGATTTGGGGATTTTCTTTCGATACGGGGGTTTGAGCATGTCCTATTTTGACACAGGCACGTAGTTGAGTAGTTAGCTCTTCGTATTATTCATAATTATGATTTTAAACTTTCTCGTGTCCGTTGGGATATGTGTAAATCCCCTTACCCAAAATTAGGCCTACTTGGCTTAGATAGAGAGATTATGGCTAATTTGAATCCAATTTGAAATAGAACATTTTATTTTAGACGATTTTATAATATTTAAATCACTTAGTGCACCTTACCGTTGCTTCGATAATCGGAGCACTATACTAGCCATTGTCTTCCTAAAAATTTCACATCCTTGTCCTAGACGTGTCCGCCTTCTATTCTGACCTTTGTGTAACTTATAATTATGCTCTCTTGTACTACATTTTAGTCACACAATATTCGTCACGAACGTTATTATTTAATTCTAAATAAATTCAACTTTGTATCCTTGTGCATTTCAATCGAAATTGGAGACACAATCTTGATCCGTTTCGTACAATCCAATTTATGACAATATTCTATTCTGAGTCCCCTATTGTAAAATTCCTATTCCTAAAAATCGTATATACCCTTTTTAATTATTAATTATTAATTTAATGATAGTAATTAGTTGCTAAATAGGAGAAATAGATTTTTATTAATTTTTATTTTAGGTGTTGGTGAACTTAGGGGATTTATGGGACCATTAGGAATTTTTCCGAATTTATTTCATGTAGGAGACCCCTTGAGCAATTGCTAGCTTAATGGTATGTATTAGTGTAATTCTAGAATTTTTCTATAAGTATATATGTGTGTGTATATATATATATATATATATATATATATATATATATATATATACATACATATATATATATTTAAAGGAAATTATAAAAGAAAAAGATTAAAAAAAGAAAAAAAACTATTAATAACTAATACTATTACTGTAATACCCCGTTCCGTTCTAGCGGACTGCCGACTCAATCGGCAAAAGTGCAACTGTCACGACCCGCTTTGCCTCAAACGAGAAGCAAAGGATATCCAGACTTGTCCCTACAGGATCCTGCTTAGGCTTTCAGAGGCTTGCTTGACGTATCGCTCTACCAAGGCGAATCATCGCTAAGGTGGGTGGCTACGGTGAACTTGTCTTTGCTTAGCCAGCACACATAAAATATGGAATGTTCATGCTAGTCGCTAGGTGATTCACCCCCTGCATGCTAATAAGAATCTAACGCATCTAGCTAAGGGAATAATCCTAACTTGTATTTGCTTGTGCTAGAACATGGAAATTGAAATACTGCTTATATTCAGACCCTCGTGTGCTAAGTCCCTAACGGTTTCATCTCTCGGCTTACCTTCGGGTCCGAGCAAACGTGTTTACTTATGTTCCTTAGAAACGCATGCTTGTCTTCTTGTATGTTGCCTTATTTTCATCCAAACCTCGGGAGACTACTAAGTAGTCGTTCCGTGCATGATTGAACCTGCAAGTATCCGGGACCGTTAGGTCACCCAAGGCAGCCCCGAACCAGGGGAATGCATCAAGGCAAGACTCATTCAGGTATTCGGATCTTTGCAAGTCTCCCTCGAGCGGGCTTACATCAGCCCAGGAGATTGTACATATCCAATGGCTAAATGAATCAATGATCCAAGTATCTCGTGTACTCGTGTATCCGTGTTCGCATGTTCTCGTGTACTCGTGTTGCCTGCATGGCCAAATAAATCACGTACTCGTGTTGTCTGAAATTGGTTTGACCCTGACTTGCATGTCGCGGACAACTCGAAAATGAGGTATGGTTCCACGGACGGTCACCGGGGCACTAGGACCGATCTGATCCGGATGGAACTTCAAGTGTGGTCCATCGTGTGCAGGCGAGTGGTTTGTAGCACCTCTTGTACTTTTGTTGCATTCCAGTTGGCCTAGGACCACATCATGGGTAGTCCGTCATGTGCTGGCGAGATGGTTTGTAGCGCATCGTGTACTTGGTTGCATTCCATCTTGGCCTTGGACTACCTCGTGTGCAATCCCTCGTATTCGGGCGAAATGGTTCGTAGCGCATCGTGTGCTCTCGTTGCGTTCCATTCTCGTCTGGGATTAGTCCTTTATGGCTATGCCAGCGACTCATGTTCATATAGATAAGTCATCCTCACTTAGCGGCTATCCGCGTACGAGTCATTGTATCGCATCGAAGAACAACTGAGCACTCCAAATATTGTCCCATTCAATGACTCTCGTGTTTGCATATGCTATGCCCCTGAATGTTTTATACATGCCCGTGCTTCAATTTATAATGTTTGCCTTGGACAGGGAAGGCTAAAGGGTAAGTCTCGCCGTGTTTCCTCTCATGTTGCACGGCGCACTGCCACACGGATAGGCTATTAAATGTTTGCATGAAACTGATCCTAAGGCAACTAGAAAGACAACTTAATAGTTGATGCACGGAACCTGTATTACGTATTTGGATTTGTCGAGCGGGCGAGTAGCTTCTCCACCGGTGCATTCAATGTACTGATAATCTACCAGTTTGTATACAGGGTGCGGGAGAACCTCGTTCAGTGCGGATGCCTCCATCGTGCGTGCTAAGGTGTGTAGATCACTCCAAAGCAACGGTGCATCCGGAACAGAAGCACATATAGAAGACATAATGTTATGATCATCGCCTGTATAATTATTCCACAATTGTAGCCACTTGGCACGCTTTTACTGTTTCAGAGAGTGAGGCTTGAGCGACTTGTAATCTCGGCTATACGTCGCCTGTAACACATGTTTATATCAATAAAGAGTTACTTTACTTCAACTTGTGTTTCAATGCTTCCGCTATATTGTCAACTCAGTGAACTTGTTACCGATCGCCTATGCGTTCATGACTCTGCTGTACTCGGACAATCTGTGTGACTCTGTGGCTTAGAACTCTTACCGCCAGCCAATGAACCCCGGCCTTGCACGGGCGTGGATCACGCTCGTGCGGCATCACGCCCGGATGGGTCGAAGCGATCATCCCGCGGGAGCGCTGGCGAGGGTAATTCCTGCCTAGCGGGGACGGCCGATTAGCCTGCAGGAGATCGGGATATGACAGAATGGTATCAGCGCCTGGCTTCTACGCCTTTGGAATTCATTTCGAATATCTCTATTTCGAAAGATCGTTCGTGGGTTATGTGTACGCTATCTCTCTATGCCTCGATGGGATATTCCAACAATAAGTCTAAATACTTTCAAAATACATTTTGAATGATATGATATGCTTGCTTGTGTACTATTGTGCTGTGAGTGGCCTTTGTGCCAACCTGTGCGAACCCTTGAGAGTATCGCTAGTAGCTTGTCCGATTTTACTAACTCTAAGTTTGGTTGAATACATCTATTCGAGGGACGCCTTGAACTTGTACACCACCCAAGGCTTAAGAAAAGGTGAAACTCGAGTGCTAAGACTTCGCTATCACTAAGCTGGTTAACGTGTTCACGCTAGAGGGGCCCTTCGAAAGTGCGCACGATCCAGTCTAAGCGATATGCTGATTTTGATGCTTGTGCAAGTGAATATCCAAATAAACAAGTACAACGACTTGTCTAGGATTGCCTCAACCCTAGATTACTGCTTGTCCTCAGTAAGTCTCGAGGACGAGACTTTTTCTGAGTTGGGTAGGATGTAACACCCTGTTCCGTTCTAGCGGACTGCCGACTCAATCGGCAAAAGTGCAACTGTCCCGACCCGCTTTGCCTCAAACGAGAAGCAAAGGATATCCAGACTTGTCCCTACAAGATCCTGCTTAGGCTTTCAGAGGCTCGCTTGACGTATCGCTCTACCGAGCTAAATCAACGCTAAGGTGGGTGGCTACGGTGAACTTGTCTTAGCTTAGCCAGCACACATAAAATGTGGAATATTTATGCTAGTCGCTAGGTGATTCACCCCTGCATGCTAATAAGAATCCAACGCACCTAGCTAAGGGAATAATCCCAACTTGTATTTGCTTGTGCTAGAACATGGAAATTGAAATACTGCTTATATTCAGACCCTCGCATGCTAAGTCCCTAACGGTTTCATCTCTCGGCTTACCTTCGGGTCCGAGCAAACGTGTTTACTTATGTTCCTTAGAAACGCATGCTTGTCTGCTTGTATGTTGCCTTATTTTCATCCAAACCTCGGGAGACTACTAAGTAGTCGTTCCGTGCATGATTGAACCTGCAAGTATCCGGGACCGTTAGGTCACCCTAGGCAGCCCCGAACTAGGGGAAGGCATCAAGGCAAGACTCATTCAGGTATTCGGATCTTTGCAAGTCTCCCTCGAGCGGGCTTACATCAGCCCAGGAGATTATACATATCCAATGGCTAAATGAATCAATGATCCAAGTATCTCGTGTACTCGTGTATCCGTGTTCGCATGTTTTCGTATACTCGTATTGCATGCATGGCCAAATAAATCACGTACTCGTATTGCCTGAAATTGGTTTGACCCTGACTTGCATGTCGCGGACAACTCGGAAATGAGGTATGGTTCCACGGACGGTCACCGGGGCACTAGGGCCGATCCGATCCGGATGGAACTTCAAGTGTGGTCCATCGTGTGCAGGCGAGTGGTTTGTAGCACCTCTTGTACTTTCGTTGCATTCCACTTGGCCTAGGACCACATCATGGGTAGTTCGTCGTGTGCTGGCGAGATGGTTTATAGCGCATCGTGTACTTGGTTGCATTCCATCTTGGCCTTGGACTACCTCGTGTGCAATCCCTCATGGTCGGGCGAAATGGTTCGTAGCGCATCGTGTGCTCTTGTTGCATTCCATTCTCGTCTGGGATTAGTCCTTTATGGCTATGCCAGCGACTCATGTTCATATAGTGTCACTACCACATTTTCTAGGAAAGGGTATTTTGGTAATTTCCTATTTAAATAAATATTGTGCATGGTAAATAATTATTTGTTGTATTATTTAATTTTTGTTAGTTATTATTTAATTATTTTGGACTTATTTTAGTGGACCCAACTAGTTTAGTTTGGACCCATGGACCAACATGAATTAACTAGTTAGACTTGGCCCATTTAGAAAGCCCATAGTTAAGGAGATGGATTAAATTAATTAAATGATTTGACTAGAAGCTTCCTTCCTTAATTATTTCTTCATGAGAGGCCCCAAGGGGTACATTGGACATTTTATAATTGCTTGGGGAGGGGGACATGGCCGGCCTATTAAAAGAGGGGGGAAATTTCTCTCTCCTCTCATTTCATTTCCAAATCTAGATCTAGAATTTCCCACTACCAAATTCCCTCCATTCCCAATCCAATTCCCTACCGATTTCATTCCAAATTCTTCCCAATTCACCATTAGAAAGTTGAGAAGCAAGGATCTAGAAGGAGGAAGCAAGGATCTACAAAGAGGAGCAAGGATCTACAATTTGGAAGCAAGTTCATCTCAATTGGAGGTTTCATTGGAAATCCATCTCCCAATAGGTATAATTCAGAATTTTCCCATTTAAATAGCTTCTAAATCTGGTATTTAATCATGTAAAATTAACCTATATGTATGTACTACCCATAGGACTTTGTTTTGTGTTCATAGGAGACCCATGGAGAAAGTTATGGTACTTTTTGTATCAATTTTGTTGGAATTCCGAATTTACATTTTGTTGTGTGTGTCAATTGATCCTATAGATCAATTGGACATGAGATTTGTGTTTGAGGCTAGTGTCGTGTCCATATTAGGATACTTGTGGTTCGTATTCCAACTATTTGGTGATACGTGTCATTTGGGGGTTTTTCTCCGACACGGGGCTTTGAACATGTCGTATTTTGACACGGACACATAGATCTACTTTTGACACTTTGATTTGTTCATAAATATTATTTGTGATTTGTTTGTGTCCTTCGGGGTGCATTTGGTTGTGTGTTGGACTCGTGTCACATGCGTATCCTAGATCTAGTGGGATACGGTGAGATACTCTCCAATTGTGTGTATTTTGCATAGATCTAATTAATTATGGTTCAATTCTTCATTTATAATTAGTAAATATATATGGATATTATATATTTATTTTGTGTATTTATTATAGTAATTATTGTAGCATAGATCTATATTTTGTGTGTGCTAATATAATGTACAATATAATATGTAGCTTTCTTGCATGCAAATATATATGTTACTACTTGTTAAATAATATAATTTATACATAAAATATTTTATAAAATATATTTATGTGTTTGATTGTGTAATTGTATTATTTATAATTATTATGAACTTATTGTATATTAATGTATATATTTTAGGTGTGCTTCTAGCCATATAAAATATGTACATTAATATGTACATGAGTTTGTAACAATTGGTATTTAATTATAAGTGTAGATGTGTATATATATAAATATATAATTATTAGTTATTTAATTATATTTTATTGTGATTTTATTGTATATATATATATATATATATATATATATATATATATATATATTGATTGTTTTAGTAACAGTGAATTAATGACAGTAAAACTGTCATTAATTAGCCGATACAGCAGCCGCTGTAACTCTGTGCATTTAAATGCATTTAATGACAAATCTGTCATTAATTAGCAGTGGGCGGGTCTGAGCGGATTTTCCGCGACAGTCTTTCTGCGACGGTTTTAAACTGTCAGCGATCCAGTCGGCAGTAGGAATTGTATTCAGTTTTTTCTGCGACAGTTTTTCGGTGACAGACGAAACTGTCACTATTAGCCGTTTTAATTAATTTGTATTCTTAGCTCACTGTTTTCAGTGACGCTTTGACAGATTTAATGTATATATTATATATTGTATTTGTATATATTTATATGTATATATATATGTGTTTTGTGAGGTATAATAATTGTTATAATATAGTATTTTAATTATATGAATATTGGGTTGTATATATATATTTTTAAGGTATATATTAATTGTATTATTAGTATACTTTGTGTGAGTTTCTTTTGGAATCTAATTTGATTCCTAAATTGTTGTATTTTATTTTTATATTATTTTATGGATGTTTTATGAGGTTGACTTTGGGTTTGACCATGTTTGACTTTAGTGGACTTTAGAGTTGACCATAGTTGACTTTTGCCTTAGAATTGAGTTATTAACCTAGAAGTTGTCTAGTTTGACTTGTTCTCTTTCCGGGACCTTATTTTAATGTTGTATTCCATATCTAGGTCTTCGAGGCACCGAGTCAGACATTTGTGAGACTGTTCATTGGACTTCAGGCGAGTACATTCTCTGATAGTTTCTCATTTATGATATCCTCTATGTTCGTTGTATCTAGTGTAGATTTACATGTTCTCTTGACACTATTGTTACACGGATTGGTATATCCGGATCTCGTCATGAGATGTTATTCCTTGGTATATGGTGTATATGGTGCAAGTATTGTTTCATTGGTTATCTTGTACATGTACAGACATCGATTTTCGGGAGGAGTCGCTCTCTTCTTGGGGAATCTCGTGCCATAACGTACCGTGGTTGGATCTATTATACCAGTCGGGGGTGGGGAGTATTTTAATGTAGATATGTGATCATACCCTCCTTGTGCATGTCTTATTCCTTGTGAGTGTTGATCATACACCGCACGTATAATCAGCCAGGCCATTATACTCTTGTGCAAGTTCCCAAGCCGATCACATGTTAAAGCTAGTACTCACACACTTAGTCATTAGTATTCTTATTCCATCATCATATTGTTCATTATTGTATTTCTTTCCAGTACTTCCTTATTGTCTATACATTTCTTGTATCTATTTATGCATCTTGTTTATCCACAGCTATTTACTGTTACATAGTTTTTATCATTATTTGAGAACTGCTGTTAGGGTTGTACTCTGCTCCTTCCTGACTGGAAATATTTTTCCAGATGACAATGAGGAGTACCCTACCTACTATGGATCCCAGGATGTTGTGGGTTTAGATTCTGAGATCCTGGCTCAAGAGGGACTTATCCCAACTGAGACAGTTGACCCTGGAGTTGTAGCTTTATAGTTTTGTAGTATTCTTTTGTACTGGATTTGTCTCCAGCTTATTTCCGTTTTTCTTCAGGCTCATTGATGTATTATTTTAGACTCATGAGTTATATTGTGACTATTCTATTCTTTATCTGATTCGTGCTCATTCTATCTTAGTTCTGTGATTGAGTATTTTATCATTATTGGTGGTTCATTATATTAGATAGATTATTTAGACAGCGTTCTACCGCCGATTCTGCGACGTAGGCTGGGCGTTGTTTTCGACTAGTACCCTTACACCGGGTGCGGGTCGTGACACATTTTTGGTGGTGGCCCATGCAGGTCTAGCTTCACAACTATGTGATATCGTGGTAGTGCGACAACTTAGTTGTACTACTGCGAGCCTGCAATAGGATATAGGATATAGGCTGAGATACTCAATCACATCTAGGAAAATTCTTTTGATTCAACTATTCTCCTTTGATATTGATACTTGATCCCTTAAACTGTCCTTTCCTTGATGTCTTACATCTTGTGCCATATTGATTCTTTCTTTCGCTTTGTCTCAGGATGCCGCCTAAGACTAGATCACAGCAAGGGAGAGCAGTTTCTGAGAGGTCTGCGACATCCCGAGGGCCTGCACCAGTCACTTCTCCGGTGATTGGAGTGTCAGCTACTTTCAGAGGTCCACCACCTACTCAGAGGACTGTGCCAGCTGTATCTGAGGGGCTTCCACCTCCACTTCCACCTCCACCTCCTGTGCCAGCAGAGGCGTCACAGATGTTTACACTGTTTCGTGAGATGCTCGAGGCACAGAGGGCTCAGTCGGAGGCACATCAGAGGCAGACCGACGTTCTACGGCAGGGCATCGAGAGTGCTCATCAGCTTGCTCGTGCTGTAGTCGAGAGAGGAGTTCCGATCCAGCAACAGGTTGTTCCTCAAGTTGCTCAGCTTCGGCCAGGCAATATTCAGGACTTCAAGAAACTGGAGCCTAGGGTTTTCAAAGGGATGGAGGGCATCGTCTATGCTGATGATTGGCTCGAGGACATTGAGCGTCTTATGAGGGTGTTCCGTCTTTCTGAAGATCTGAAGGTTGAGGCGGTAGGACTTCAACTGTTCGACGTCGCTCGTACTTGGTTCAGGAATGAGCCGGTTCTGGTTGATGCAGGACAATCTTGGGAGGTATTCAAGGACCTTTTCAAGAAGAAGTTTTTCGCTCGGATAGACAGGCTTGACTTGGGGAGACAATTTGAGAGTCTCATTCAGGGGAGCATGTCTGTGGAGGAATACGCTGCAGAGTTCGGTAGGCTGAGCCGATTTGCAGAGTATCTGGTGAGGGAGCCGGAGGTTCGAGCTATTCGTTTCCGAGAGGGTCTAAACTGGGAAGTGAAGATTCTCATTCCGTCTTTTTATGAGACATACTCGGAGATACTTGCGGAGGCACGCAAGGTTGAGCGGGATCTGGGTTTGAAGACCAAGAGAGACCGTGATTCTTTTCTGGGGGCCAACGGCAGTGCAGTATCTGCCAAACGTCCTCATTTCCAGTCCAGACCTTTCCAGCAGCCACAGCAGAACCAGACTCCAGCTAGAGCACATTTTCACCAGGCACCTCAGCAGCAGAGACAGTTACAGCAAGCTCTATGCAACTTCTGCAAGAAGCTCGGCCACATCTGGAAAGTTTGCAGAAAGAGGCTAGGAGTTTGTTTGTATTGTGGTACTGAAGGGCATCAATTGAGGGAGTGTCCTCGTCGTGCAGTTCAGGGAGCAGCTCCAGCTCCGAGGGCACAGACGAGACCACCTGCAGCACAACCGAGGGGACCGCTTCCGATACAGCAGCAGCGTTTTGTCCAGCATCAGCAGGGAGGTGCTCGGCAGGGACGAGCGTTTGCTATGACCGTCGAAGAGGAGGAACCCACCGGAGATGTCATCGCAGGTTCTATTCTTCTTGATTCCATTCCAGCTTTAGCTTTGTTTGATAGTGGTGCTTCCTATAGTTTTGTATCTGTTTCTTTTGCTCTAAAGCATGGTTTGGTAGCTGAGTCTTTGCTTAGGACTTGCAAGATCATGACCGGGGGAGGCATTATCCTGGTTAATGATATTTGCAAGGATCGGAGAGTTACTCTGGGAGGCCGGGAGTTGAGTGCGTGTCTACTTGTAATGCCACTTCCGAGCTACGATATTGTACTCGGGATAGATTTGTTGAGTAGGCATCGTGCTAGCATAGATTGTAGAGGAGGTAGAGTTTTGTTTGGTTCGCCAGGAGAGCCAGAGTTCGAGTTTGCTAGAGGAGCTGCAGAGCAGAGAGAAGGCATTATTTGTGGAGCTATGGTGGAAGACAAGGAGTTGCCGTATCCGTTGATAGCAGAATTCTTGGATGTGTTTCCTGAGGAATTGCCAGGATTGCCGCCAGATCGAGATGTTGAATTTTCTATAGACTTGGTGCCAGGTGCAGAACCAATTTCGCAGCATGTCTATAGAGTAAACAACAGCGAGCTGGTCGAGTTGAAGAAGCAGGTGGACGAATTACAGGATAAGGGGTTTATCAGATCGAGTTCTTCACCATGGGGAGCCCCGGTATTGTTTGTACCGAAGAAGGATGGATCGGTGCGTATGTGCATTGATTACAGGGCTTTGAATAATCTCACTATCAAGAATAAGTATCCTTTACCACGGATAGATGATCTGTTTGATCAGTTGGGTGGTGCGAAGGTATTTTCTAAGATAGACTTGAGATCAGGCTACCATCAAGTGAAGGTGAAGCCGGAGGACATACCGAAGACTGCTTTTAGAACTCGATATGGTCAGTACGAGTTTATGGTGATGCCGTTTGGTTTGACTAATGCACCGGCGGTATTTATGAACTTGATGAATAAGGTGTTCCACCAGTACCTTGACAAGTTCGTGGTGGTGTTCATCGACGACATACTCATATACTCGAGGACACCGGAGGAGCATAAGGAGCATTTGAGGATTGTGTTGGATGTGCTGAGGAAGGAGAAGTTGTATGGGAAGTTGTCCAAGTGTGAGTTTTTCTTGGACAAGGTGGAATTCTTGGGGCATGTTGTGACTGGTGATGGTATTTCAGTGGATCCGAAGAAGATTTCAGCAGTAGAATCTTGGAAGACTCCGAGTTCGGTAGCAGAGATCAGGAGTTTCTTGGGATTGGTAGGCTACTACAGGAAGTTTGTGCAAGATTTTTCGAGGATTGCCGAGCCGATGACCAGACTCACAAGGAAGGATGTGGAGTTTGTTTGGACGGAGGATTGCCAGGTTGCTTTTGAGGAGTTGAAGAAGAGGTTGACGTCTGCTCCTATTTTGACGTTGCCATCAGGGTCCGGAGGTTTCACTATTTATAGTGATGCATCGGGGAAGGGTTTAGGTTGTGTTCTTCAGCAGCATGGGAAAGTGATTGCCTATGCATCCAGGCAATTGCGTCATCATGAAAAGAACTATCCTACCCATGATTTGGAGTTGGCAGCCGTCATTTTCGCTCTGAAGTTGTGGAAATATTATTTGTACGGAGAGCGTGTGAAGATCTTCACAGACCACAAAAGCTTGAAGTACGTTTTCACACAGAAGGAGATGAACATGAGGCAGCGTCGGTGGTTGGAACTAATGAAGGATTTTGATATCTCTTTGCAATATCATCCTGGGAAAGCCAATGTAGTTGCCGATGCTTTGAGCAGATATCCGGTAGCTATGTTCTTGACGCAGGATCGATATTTGTTGGAAGACTTGGAGAGCTTGGGCATTGAGGTGATTGTTCCTGGTGGTGCTATGCAGATGTGAGGATTACAGATACATTCAGATTTGATGCATAGGATCAAGGCAGCACAGTATGATGATGTATCCTTGAGGAGTATCAGAGCTCAGGTGAGAGCAGGATTGGAGGATGATTTCACTATTGCAGAGGATGGATCTTTGAGGCATGGAGTTAGATTGTGTGTGCCTAGTGGGGAGTTGCGTGAGGAGGTGTTGCAGGAAGCGCATCGCTTTCAGTATTCCATACATCCAGGTGCTAACAAGATGTATCGGGATATGCGAGAGAGTGTGTGGTGGTATGGCATGAAGAGGGAAGTGGCACAGTTTGTATCCAGATGCTTAGTGTGCCAGCAGGTGAAAGCCGAGAGGCAGAGGCCAGGAGGTTTACTTCAGCCATTACCCATTCCAGAGTGGAAGTGGGAACACATTACTATGGATTTTGTGTCCGGACTTCCACGATCTCCAGGAGGGAAAGACGCGATTTGGGTCATTGTTGATAGGTTGACCAAGTCGGCCCACTTTTTGCCTTTCAAGGTGGGTTTGTCTACGGAGAAGCTGGCAGAGATGTATGTGAGGCAGATCGTTAGGATACATGGAGTTTCCGTCAACATAGTCTCAGATCGGGATAGTCGTTTCACTTCTCATTTCTGGAGGAGTTTGTAGGAGAGTTTGGGCACTCAGCTCAAGTTCAGTACTGCATATCATCCCCAGACAGATGGGTAGTCAGAGAGGACTATTCAGACTCTTGAGGATATATTGCGCACTTGTGTACTAGATTTCGGGGGTTCTTGGGAGGACCATCTCCATTTGGTAGAGTTTGCTTACAACAACAGTTACCAGGCCAGTATAGAGATGTCACCTTTTGAAGCTCTATATGGTCGGAGGTGTCGTACTTCTTTGTCTTGGGACGATGTTGGAGAGAGAGTTTTGCTTGGGCCAGAGATGGTTATGGATGCAGCAGAGAAGGTTCAGTTGATCAGAGACTGACTTCGAGTGGTGCAGGACAGACATCGGCATTGGGCCGATAGCCATCGGAGACCTTTGGAGTTCGAGGTATAGTTTAGATTTTTATTTGTTCTTGGTTGTTTGTTATAGATTAAGTTCTTAAGATGGTGTTTTGTTCTAGGTGGGTGGTTTGGTGTTTCTGAGGATTTCTCCGACACGAGACACGATTCGCTTCGGTGGAGACGGAAAGCTTAGTCCGCGATTCATTGGACCTTTCACTATTCTAGAGAGGGTCGGTGCAGTTGCTTATAGACTAGACTTGCCACCTGCATTGGAGGGAGTGCATAATGTGTTTTATGTGTCGCAGTTGAGACGATACGTGGCAGATCCTAGTCCTGTATTGGATCACTCAGAGATAGAGGTGGGCCCTACTCTTAGCTATCCAGAGCAGCCAGTTGGGATTCTGGATCAGAGAGAGAAGGTGCTGAGGAACCAGACTATTCCTTTGGTGCGCGTCGCATGGAGGCATCACTCTCCGGGGGAGTCTACCTGGGAGAGAGAGGATGAAATGCGAGAGAGTTATCCATATTTGTTTGTACCTTGAGGTATGTTATTTTCTAGTTATGTTCTGTTCATTGTTATGTTCTGTTCATTAGTTAGTTGTGATTCTTTAGTTATGTTCTGTGATTTTCTGGGGGTAGTTTTCGTCTTTGAATTTCGAGGACGAAATTATTTTAAGGAGGGTAGACTTGTCACTACCACATTTTCTAGGAAAGGGTATTTTGGTAATTTCCTATTTAAATAAATATTGTGCATGGTAAATAATTATTTGTTGTATTATTTAATTGTTGTTAGTTATTATTTAATTATTTTAGACTTATTTTAGTGGACCCAACTAGTTTAGTTTGGACCCATGGACCAACATGAATTAACTAGTTAGACTTGGCCCATTTAGAAAGCCCATAGTTAAGGAGATGGATTAAATTAATTAAATGATTAGACTAGAAGCTTCCTTCCTTAATTATTTCTTCATGAGAGGCCCCAAGGGGTACATTGGATATTTTATAATTGCTTGGGGAGGGGGACATGGCCGGCCTATTAAAAGAGGGAGGAAATTTCTCTCTCCTCTCATTTCATTTCCAAATCTAGATCTAGAATTTCCCACTACCAAATTCCCTCCATTCCCAATCCAATTCCCTACCAATTTCATTCCAAATTCTTCCCAATTCACCATTAGAAAGTTGAGAAGCAAGAATCTAGAAGGAGGAAGCAAGGATCTACAAAGAGGAGCAAGGATCTACAATTTGGAAGCAAGTTCATCTCAATTGGAGGTTTCATTGGGAATCCATCTCCCAATAGGTATAATTCAGATTTTTCCCATTTAAATAGCTTCTGAATCTGGGATTTAATCATGTAAAATCAACCTATATGTATGTACTACCCATAGGACTTTGTTTTGTGTTCATAGGAGACCCATGGAGAAAGTTATGGTGCTTTTTGTATCAATTTTGTTGGAATTCCGAATTTACATTTTGTTGTGTGTGTCAATTGATCCTATAGATCAATTAGACATGAGATTTGTGTTTGAGGCTAGTGTCGTGTCCATATTGGGATACTTGTGGTTCGTATCCCAACTATTTGGTGATACGTGTCATTTGGGGGTTTTCCTCCGACACGGGGCTTTGAACATGTCGTATTTTGACACGGACACATAGATCTACTTTTGACACTTTGATTTGTTCATAAATATTATTTGTGATTTATTTGTGTCCTTCGGGGTGCATTTGGTTGTGTGTTGGACTCGTGTCGCATGCGTATCCTAGATCTAGTGGGATACGGTGAGATACTCTCCAATTGTGTGTATTTTGCATAGATCTAATTAATTATGGTTCAATTCTTCATTTATAATTAGTAAATATATATGGATATTATATATTTATTTTGTGTATTTATTATAGTAATTATTGTAGCATAGATCTATATTTTGTGTGTGCTAATATAATGTACAATATAATATGTAGCTTTCTTGCATGCAAATATATATGTTACTACTTGTTAAATAATATAATTTATACATAAAATATTTTATAAAATATATTTATGTGTTTGATTGTGTAATTGTATTATTTATAATTATTATGAACTTATTGTATATTAATGTATATATTTTAGGTGTGCTTCTAGCCATATAAAATATGTACATTAATATGTACATGAGTTTGTAACAATTGGTATTTAATTATAAGTGTAGATGTGTATATATATAAGTATATAATTATTAGTTATTTAATTATATTTTATTGTGATTTTATTGTATATATATATATATATATATATATATATTTATATATATATATATATATATATATATATATATATATATATATATATATATATATATTGATTGTTTTAGTAACAGTGAATTAATGACAGTAAAACTGTCATTAATTAGCCGATACAGCAGCCGCTATAACTCTGTGCATTTAAATGCATTTAATGACAAATCTGTCATTAATTAGCAGTGGGCGGGTCTGAGCGGATTTTCCGCGACAGTCTTTCTGCGACGGTTTTAAACTGTCAGCGATCCAGTCGGCAGTAGGAATTGTATTCAGTTTTTTCTGCGACAGTTTTTCGGTGACAGACGAAACTGTCACTATTAGCCGTTTTAATTAAATTGTATTCTTAGCTCACTGTTTTCAGTGACGCTTTGACAGATTTAATGTATATATTATATATTGTATTTGTATATATTTATATGTATATATATATGTGTTTTGTGAGGTATAATAATTGTTATAATATAGTATTTTAATTATATGAATATTGGGTTGTATATATATATTTTTAAGGTATATATTAATTGTATTATTAGTATACTTTGTGTGGGTTTCTTTTGGAATCTAATTTGATTCCTAAATTGTTGTATTTTATTTTTATATTATTTTATGGATGTTTTGTGAGGTTGACTTTGGGTTTGACCATGTTTGACTTTAGTGGACTTTAGAGTTGACCATAGTTGACTTTTGCCTTAGAATTGAGTTATTAACCTAGAAGTTGTCTAGTTTGACTTGTTCTCTTTCCGGGACCTTGTTTTAATATTGTATTCCATATCTAGGTCTTTGAGGCACCGAGTCAGACATTTGTGAGACTGTTCATTGGACTTCAGGCGAGTACATTCTCTGATAGTTTCTCATTTATGATATCCTCTATGTTCGTTGTATCTAGTGTAGATTTACATGTTCTCTTGACACTATTATTACACAGATTGGTATATCCGAATCTCGTCATGAGATGTTATTCCTTGGTATATGGTGTATATGGTGCAAGTATTGTTTCATTGGTTATCTTGTACATATACAGACACCGATTTTCGGGAGGAGTCGCTCTCTTCTTGGGGAATCTCGTGCCATAACGTACCATGGTTGGATCTATTATACCAGTCGGGGGTGGGGAGTATTTTAGTGTAGATATGTGATCATACCCTCCTTGTGCATGTCTTATTCCTTGTGAGTGTTGATCATACACCGCACGTATAATCAGCCAGGCCATTATACTCTTTTGCAAGTTCCCAAGCCGATCACATGTTAAAGCTAGTACTCACACACTTAGTCATTAGTATTCTTGTTCCATCAGCATATTGTTCATTATTGTATTTCTTTCCAGTACTTCCTTATTGTCTATACATTTCTTGTATCTATTTATGCATCTTGTTTATCCACAGCTATTTACTGTTACATAGTTTTTATCATTATTTGAGAACTGCTGTTAGGGTTGTACTCTGCTCCTTCCTGACTGGAAATATTTTTTCAGATGATACTGAGGAGTACCCTACCTACTATGGACCCCAGGATGTTGTGGGTTTAGATTCTGAGACCCTGGCTCAAGAGGGACTTATCCCAACTGAGACAGTTGACCCTGGAGTTGTAGCTTTATAGTTTTGTAGTATTCTTTTGTACTGAATTTGTCTCCAGCTTATTTCCGTTTTTCTTCAGACTCATTGATGTATTATTTTAGACTCATGAGTTGTATTGTGACTATTCTATTCTTTATCTGATTCGTGCTCATTCTATCTTAGTTCTGTGATTGAGTATTTTATCATTATTGGTGGTTCATTATATTAGATAGATTATCTAGACAACGTTCTACCGCCGATTCTGCGGCGTAGGCTGGGCGTTGTTTCCGACTAGTACCCTTACACCGGGTGCGGGTCGTGACATATAGATAAGTCATCCTCGCTTAGCGGCTATCCGCGTGCGAGTTATTGTATCACATCGAAGAACAACTGAGCACTCCAAATATTGTCCCATTCAATGACTCTCGTGTTTGCATATGCTATGCCCCTGAATGATTTATACATGCCCGTGCTTCAATTTATAATGTTTGCCTTGGACAGGGAAGGCTAAAGGGTAAGTCTCGCCGTGTTTCCTTTCATGTTGCACGGCGCACTGCCACACGGATAGGCTATTAAATGTTTGCATAAAACTGATCCTAAGGCAACTAGAAAGACAACTTAATAGTTAATGCACGGAACCTATATTACGTGTTTGGATTTGTCGAGCGGGCGAGTAGCTTCCCAACCAGTGCATTCAATGTAATGATAATCCACCAGTTTGTATGCAGGGTGCGGAAGAACCTCGTTCAGTACGGATGCCTCCATCGTGCGTGCTAAGGTGTAGAGATCACTCCAAAGCAATGGTGTGTTCGGAATAGAAGCACATATAGAAGACATAATGTTGTGAACATCGCCTGATCATCGCCTGTACAATTATTCCACAATTGTAGCCACTTGGCACGCTTTTACTGTTTCGGAGAGTGAGGCTTGAGCGACTTGTAATCTCGACTATACGCCGCCTGTAACACATGTTTATATAAATATAGAGTTGCTTTACTTCAACTTGTGTTTCAATACTTTCGCTATATTGTTAACTCAGTGAACTTGTTTCCGATCGCCTATGCGTTCATGACTCCGCTGCACTCGGACAATCTGTGCGACTCTGTGGCTTAGAACTCTTACCGCCAGCCAATAAACCCCGGCCTTGTACGGGCGTGGATCACGCTCGTGCGGCATCACGCCCAGATGGGTTGAAGCGATCGTCCCGCGGGAGTGCTGGCGAGGGTGATTTCCGCCTAGCGGGGACGGCCGATTAGCCTGCGGGAGATCGGGGCGTGACAATTACTACCCATATACTACCAACCCACCTACCCTTAGCAAATAAGAACCCGCTGGCCCCTTTGTAGCATTGAAGCACAGCCCCCTTGTGAGCCAACCCGCCCCATGCATGCAAACCCCACAGCAGCCGCCCATTGTTAGCAAACCCAGACCCCCTTCTTTTAGCAACCCGACCGAACCCCCCTTCTCTCTCTCCCTTTCATAAATATATATATATATATATATCTTCATATATTTCAATAAAACCCTAACCCTAGATCCATCCAAACTCTTCCTCTTCCCATATAGACTTAAGGAGCGCCGCCACCGCAGCCGGAGAACCCCGTCAGGCCGTCCAAACCAATCCCGACGACCGCGACCCCGCGCACTGCAGAATTCAGCAGCGAGGTACCTGTGTTCCAGAGTTATTTTTCGTCGCCTCGCTCAACCAAACGCCACCCCGTCTTCACCGGTATGCTCACCCCTTAACCCTCTTCCATATCTGTATGATAGTAGACCTTGAATAACGTATAACCATAGGCGAAAACAGCGCCAAAGTTGGCGGAAATAGACCAAATTCTGGGATCGCAGAAAACTGCAGTGATCACTTATGTTTCCGAATTCGTATCTCCCACCACAGAGATCCGAATTCGATGATTCTTTTTGGTATGCGTAGACCACTTGACCTAATTTAATTTTTGTTAAATAATCCTAGATTATTAATTGCTGTAGGTAGAATTAAATTCGTTGGAAAACCCCGTCAACACACTTTTTCTAGATTTCCAAAAGTTGTGAAACGGAGCGCGTCCCACCAAACGGTACCGCCTTACCGTGTACCAAGTATACCAAATGGTGTGCACAGCGTAACCGGACACGTGAGAGTTTGCGAAAACTAATTCGGACGCGTGTGCGCGCAGGAATTAGCCCGTATCCGCGGACAAACTGATTCTGTATATTTATTGCATTTCTGTATAGTTCTTGCATGTGTAGTTTTCCTTCAGTCATTACTATGTATTAGATATGTTGACATACACATGGCACCTAGTATCATGAGAGGACAATCATTAGGCGTATGGGCTTTTAACCACTCTGGTAAACCGTAGTATATAGTTCGCACTACGGGCGTGTGTCGCGCTGGTCGCTACCCCCGAGGTATGTCAATTTCTGTAGAGCCGTGCTGGTCGCTACCCCTGAGGTATAACGATTTCTGATGTCCACTGGCGGGTGTGTGAGTTGTGAGGCTTAGATCGATTAGCCTACCCTTGCCCATACGTCAAAAAGTTGTCCTCATCTGCATTCATATAGATTGTCTTGTACAGCTACTTATATATTTTCAAACATTATGCATGTTTACTGTATTCAAATTGGCATGCTTCTATGTATCTTGTTACGTCCCTCTGAGGACCTGGCCCCTTTCCAAGTGTATCTGTTCTTGAGCATTTGCAGGAGCGCGGATTCGAATGGTTACATATGTTTCGAGGATGTCTTCTCTTCGAGCCCGTGGTCGTTAGCTGGTATTCTTATATTGTGTTTATTGTGTTGTACCTTTACATTCGAGTTGGTAGTGGATTTGTTTCCATCCAACTATCATCCTTAGATACTTATATTGAGATCTAGTTTCATAGACACTGGTTATTTATTTATATTTGATTTTCGTGGATGAGATTTAGATTATACCCTGTGACTTGGGACATATGTTTATACCACTTGTGGATTGATATTCATATTACAGCGTACGTGTGGATTTTGGTTTTCATATATTGGAGTTGCCATATCCATGTGGCTGGCATGCTTACGTGTCCTAGTCCTACGTATTTTTGGGACTGGGGCATGACATGTTTTTGTGGTGGCCCATGCAGGTCTAGAGCATATTGTCTCGGTTATGTTATTGTACCGAACAAGCCTGCACCTAGGAATAGAGTATAGGATCTCATCCATAATTGACTATGATTCGCTCTCCTTCCAATCCATTCTATCTGAATAATTGCATCCTGCTTGATTCCTGTACTTCCCTAATAGTTCTTTGAGTATAGCCTTCTGCTAGAATATAGGAACCCCTGTTATTAGGATGATAATTATGGTAGCACACCTATTAAGAATACAACGAGAATAGAGATACACCACTAAGTTTAGAATATCTAGTGAACCCTAAAATTCCTTATCTATAGATTGGTTTACTATTACCCCTTGATGTATTATGAAGACTTGAGAGTAGTATAGACGCTACTAGAGTTAGTTAGAAGTTTTACCATAATGTTTGACCCTAGTATTGAGGAACCAATAGAAAACCAAAATTGAATATTAGGACTGAACCTAACCTTCATAGTTAGATAGTATTGGAGAACTATAAACTTAGATCATTGTCTTATTATTAGTAGACAACACCTTAGGAAGCCGAGAGGAATGTAATCAACAGTTTTCCTTGATCACACCTCGAACATAGCAACTAGCATACCACTTTCCCTTAGAAAACCATGATGCTATCTAGAGCCCCTATTTTAATTTCTTATGTTGTTCCTCTGCAACCTTAACGTTCGTTAATTGTGCGACGACTAAATTATGTTCTTCTTTTCTTTATCTTTTAACTCGTGCCATCTGAGACTTCTGATTGTAGGCCAGGTAATTTATTCTGTGTTAAGGACATATAGTTGCAGGGATTATAGTTGTAAATATTAAATTTTAAAATTGTGTGCTTAGTAGTTAGAACTTGATGGTTTAAGCTATTCTTGAAGATTGAGACCTGGTGCTTATCCCTTAGTTTAAATTGCGTAACATGTACCCCCACCTCGATACAAGTTATATCTCCTTTCCCCTTGAAGGCCAGTAACTATTCCGTTCTTACTATTGACACTTGCACTAAGACTAAGACTAAGACTTAAGACTAAGACTTAAGACGACCATGACCTATGTAATATAAGAGGATACCCTAATAAGTACTAAGACCCCTTCTCGTAGACCTTAACAGGAGCTTCTACGGTATCCTTAAGACAATTACAGTATTAGTTTATTATTATAAGTTAGGTAGTATACCTCACAACATAGTATCACCTAGTCTTTTGACCTATTATTGAAGTGTAACTGAATGACATTAACTGTATGCTAGCTTAAGACGACAGTGTTCATTCAGACTGTAGAATTTAGAGGCTATACCCCTACTTTGTCGACTATCGACTTAGACAAGGAATTAGTATGACAACTGTAGAGATTATGGAGTCTTATCTTTCGTGAACTTGAATTGTTATGTACCTTCTTTTATCATAATCCGGCGTATTTATATTTGCTGTACTACCTTGACTTATGCTGCTATTGTAGCCTAGTTTTTGCAAGCTTATTCTTTTATCGAGCTTGCTCATGACATATGTATTATTGGGTGCACACAATGATACAATTGCCTAATCAGAATCGGTGTATTAAGGTCTAGCTAACCTTAGTGCGCTTGGTTCGCTCTTCGCATGACTACTTTACGTGGATTGAGATATATGGTAGTAGACGAATATACTTGCCCCTAGACATGTCAGACATATCGTATCGGTTACATAATTATACTGCTACGAGCATGTAAATAGAAAATTACCAAAAATAGGATTTCAATCCATAACTGTCCTGACAACTCTCTTTTCGAATTCTTTAATCCCTTTGAGCCTCGTACTTGTATTCTATCACCTTCACCTTGATTTTTTTTATTATTGCTCTCCGTCTTCCCCTATTTCGGAAAGACGAAACCTCGTGCTGGTATAAGTTGACACTGATAGTACTAGATATACCCCATAAGGCTAATCATATGACCTAGTGACTCTCTTTTATAATTGATTAAGGGCATATCATAGATGATATGTTTGGTGTTAAAACTTTGAGGATTGAATAACATGATTCAATAATTGAGGAATAGTTTTCCTAGATGTATAGCCTTAAGTGATATATAGGTAAATTATAAGTTGGGTAGATTGTAAAACTCTCACCCAAAATTGGACCTACTTGGCTTAGATAGTGAGACTAAGGCTAGATTGAATCCAGTTAGAAATAGAACACGATATTATTTTTTTAATTTTGCAATAATTATATCACTTAGTGTACCTTACCGTGCTTCGATAATTGGAGCACTACACTAGCCACTGCCTTCCTACAAATTCCACACCTTTATCCTAGACGTGTCCATCATCCAATTCTCATCTTTGTACAATTTTCCAATTGTTTGGCGCTTTTATGCAAAAAAAGCATTTAAGTGTCCACACCATTGGACCTGACACATGAAGAAACCTATTTTTCGCTCATGTGGATTTTTCTATGATTTTTGGGATGTGCAACGCGCAACATCGCCCACCCCTTTAAACCTAGCCTTGCATTTTAAACAATGCAAATCTTATACCATTCTTGCTATTCTATCATGACTTAATTTTAATTTCGAGGACAAAATTTTTATAAGTTGGGTAGAATGTAAAACCCCTATTCCTAGAAACTGTATATACCCTTTTTAATTATTAATTATTAATTATTAATTATTAATTATTAATTTAATTGTAGTAATTAGTGGCTAATTAGGAGAAATATATTTTTATTAATTTTTATTTTAGGTGTTGGTGAACTTAGAGGATTTATGGGACCATTAGGAATTTTTTCGAATTTATTTCATGTAGGAGACCCCTTGAGCAGTTGCTAGCTTAATGGTATGTATTAGTGTAATTTTAGAATTTTTCTATGAGTATATACGTGTATATATATATTTATATATATATATATATATATATATAAATATATTTAAAGGAAATTATAAAAGAAAAAGATTAGAAAAAGATAAGAAAAGAAAAAACTATTAATAACTGATACTATTACTACTCATATACTACCAACCCACCTACCCCTTAGCAAATAAGAACCCGCTGGCGCCTTTGTAGCAATGAAGCACAGCCCCCTTGTGAGCCAACCCGCCCCATGCATGCAAACCCCACAGCAACCGCCCATTGTTAGCAAACCCAGACCCCCTTCCTTTAGTAACACGACCGAACCCCCCTTCTCTCTCTCCCTTTCATAAACATATATATATATATATCTTCATATATTTCAATAAAATCCTAACCCTAGATCCATCCAAACTCTTCATCTTTCCATCTAGACTTAAGGAGTGCCGCCACCGCAGCCGGAGAACCCCGCCAGGCCGTCCAAACCAATCCCGACGACCGCGACCCCGCGCACTGCAGAATTCCGCAGCGAGGTACCTGTGTTCCAGAGTTGTTTTTCGTCGCCTCGTTCAACCAAACGCCATTCCATCTTTACCGGTATGCTCACCCCTTAACCCTCTTCCATATCTGTGTGATAGTAGACATCGAACAACGCGTAACCATAGGCGAAAATAACGCCAAAGTTGGCAGAAATAGACCAAATTCTGGAATCGCAGAAAACTGCGGTGATCACCTATGTTTCCGAATTCGTATCTCCCACCACAGAGATCCAAATTCGATAATTCTTTTTGGTATGCGTAGACCACTTGACCTAGTTTAATTTTTGTTAAATAACCCTAGATTATTAACTGCTGTAGGTAGAATTAAATTCGTTGGAAAACCTCGTGAACACACATTTTCCAGATTTCCAAAGTTGTAAAATGGAGCACGTCCAACCAAACGGTACCGCCCCGCCATGTATCAAGTATACCAAACGGTGCGCGCAGCGTAACTGGACACGTGAGAGTTCGCGAAAACTGATTCGGACGCGTGTGCGCGTCGAAATCAGCCCGTATCCGCGGACAAATCCCGTATCGTAACTTTTGCGGAAGTCGCGCGCATTTTGTGCACGCTCGTCAGATTGCGATAAAACTTGTGCCACTGGACTCGTGGTAACGCGCTGGTCCTGTGACCCAATTTTCAAGCTATTCTGAGACAGTTGACCAAGTCGCCAATTGGCTGGTCCTACGGTTGACTTTTTGGGCAAAAATGTGTTCGACCCATCGGAATCCACATTTGGACATACCATTGGATTCGTATTGACATCTATAGTTGTTTGACCTATAATTTGTCCTATTTATAGACTGTTACCCTTGGCATATTTTTTGGTGCAAAGTGGGCCACACGTGGACCCCACTTTTACCCAAAATTATCGTTTTGCTCCTGTGTTCAAATTGGACGAAAGAGAAGTACTTTCTAGCTATTTTGCTTATTCTGGGAACGTTGGTGATGTTTATTTCTTCATCCGGGGACGTTCATTCTGAGGCCACAGCTTCTACTCTTGGTATTGACATCGGGATATTATATTTTTGCAGCTTTCTTGCCAGGCAAGATACCTTGCCAAATTGCTTACAGTATTTTGCATGCTTAGTATATTTCTGTATATTTATTGCATTTCTGTATAGTTCTTGCATATGTAGTTTTCCTTCAAGCATTACTATGTATTAGATATGTTGACACACATATGGCACCTAGTATCATGATAGGACAATCATTAGGCGTATGGGCTTTTAACCACTCTGGTAAACCTAGTATATAGTTCGCACTACGGGCGTATATCGCGCTGGTCGCTACCCCCGAGGTATGTCAATTTTTATAGAGTCGCGCTAGTCGCTACCCCCAAGGTATGATGATTTCTGATATCCACTAGCGGGTGTGTGAGTTGTGAGGCTTAGATCGAGTAGCCTACCCTTGCCCATACGTCGAAAAGTTGTCCTCATCTGCATTCATATAGATTGTCTTGTACAGCGTACTTATATATTTTCAAACATTATGCATGTTTACTGTATTCAAATTGGCATGCTTCTATGTATCTTGTTACGTCCCTCTGAGGACATGGTCCCTTTCCAGGTGTATCTGTTCTTGAGTATTTGCAGGAGCGCGGATTCGGATGGTTACATATGTTTCGAGGATGTCTTCTCTTCGACCCCCACCAAGCCTTCGAACTCGACCACCCTCCTCTTCTCCAACTTCTCCTCCTCTTCCTGACCTCAGCCTCTGCCGGAGTCGGCTGAACTGACCGCCGCAGTCCACTCCTCTTTTCCCGCTGCCATTGACACCGGAGACCTGACTGCTTCGACACAGCCTTCCCTCCTCCGGCCGACTGCACCTGAGCCTTCCCCGACTGACTAAACACCTTCCCCGATTTACCCCCGGCCTTCTCCGCCGCCTGAGCACCACCACGACCGACTTTGTCCCCCCTTCCTCCTGCTGTCACCATCTTTCCTCGCCGGACCACTGCCATTAACACCACCATCACCACCAGCACAACCCCCACCTTCTCCCTGCTCCCTGTCCTCCTCCCTCCTAAGCTCCTCCTCCTTGGCCGGATCTCCCCTGGCCGGAGCAGCAACACAACCATCATCATCTCATCTCATCACCATCATCATCATTATCTCACCATCATTTTCTCATCTCACCATGATCATCTCATCATCTCACCATCATCATCTTACCCTAATCACCATCATTAACCTAATCATCATCACCATCACCCTATCATCACCCTATCATCACCCTCGTCATCAACTTTGACATCATCGTCATCATCGTCGTCATCGTGGACCTGTCACCCTCGCCGAAGATAACCTGCAGCAGTCACCCCCGATTCCCGTGCCTGTGCACGCTAACCCCGAGGTTAGAACATGTCCCCCTTCTCATTTTTATGTGTACTTGTGTGTATGCCAGTAGGACATTAGTGTAGAAGCATAAAAAATACGCTGCAGATTTATACGCAATATACATGAAGCCCGCGTAAAGCAGAGCTTCAGTGTTATGCTGCGTAAATCATGACTTCAGAGCCATCGGCGTACAGCAGAGCTTCAACGCTGTTCAGCGTAAAACATAGCTCCAGAACAACCCGCGTAATGCAGTATTTCAGACTGTTTTAGCGTACAAAGGTTATTATATCGCCACTTTGGTGCAAAATCCATCCGCTTTTAATTCATCATGGAGGTGTACGAGGAACACTTCGTATTCCTCGAATGAACCTGTCAGATCATGCAGTGAATCTGACTCCTGACAAAGAGTACTGCATGACTATCCAGACGACGGCTGTAATGATGGTTCGGCACAGAGACCCAGACCGTCGTTTAGTGACATTTCCTTGATACAAATTGCTTTTACTCATTCAAGGGAATACGCTGCCTAGTTTTACACAGGCAGACGTGAGCTTATGCGCTCAGGATAAGACAAAGCTGACCGCCACGTCAAAAGCTGTTCTTCGTACAGAACTCTAGGCACGTCTCTACAATTAATCCGCGAGATGGGGGCAGATCTCTGTATTTAATGCACGAGATTTTGTTCAGTTTCCAATGACTAGGTGAGCTATAATTAGGGCTAATACGTCCACATCACCATCCCTGCACATTACGCCATCAGGCTATTTTCAGCTATAGGAGTACGCTGTATGCTATCTCCTTGAAATACGCCGACCTGGCTATTTTCAACTATAGAAGTACGCCGTATACTATCTCCTAGAAATACGCCGACCTGTCTATTTTCAACTATAGGAGTACGCCGTATGCTATCTTCTCTGAATACGCCAACTCAAGCTATGTTTGCAAAGGTGCGTGATAAGGCTATTTGGCTCTGAATACGCTCAAGACACCAGTCAACATCAAGCTTTACGCAAAATTTGGCTTGTACGCCAACTGAACAACTACTTGGCTTCTATGCCAGTATAACAACTATTTGGCTTCTACGCCATGGTGACAGTCATTGGCTTCTACACCAACCTTTTCTACGCGAGGGGCAGTTACCCACGTGGCTTGCATGCCGTGATCTTTGCAGCAGTTATACGCATTACCTCTTAATGGGACACGCGTCACACGCTTATTCAGAAGATCATTTATACGTGGGTGGCAGTTATCATAACCGCCGCATAAAAAGTGCCACACTCTCCACTGTCCGGCTTCTACGCCGCCTGGACGGTTACTGTCACTAAACTCTATAAATAGAGACCTCCGTCCACGGAGGTCCAAGGTCGAAAACTTGGAGAACAGAAGTCAGAAGGTCGAAAGGTCGAAAATTGATTCTTGGGAGAGAATAATCCAGAGCACAGACAGAGAGTAGTGATCGACGATTTTGGCATCGAGCATCCACTCCTTCTTGCAATCTTTGAAGCTTCTACTTATTCTACAGCACTTCTTCATCATCGTGTGGTCCAAGGGACAAAGTGATCGACCGCAGATCAGACTCCTATAGCAATATTTACCCAGATTTAAATTTTGTACTTAAGATCCTCGTATAGGATTAATAGTATTTCTTGTTTGTAAACCTAAGAAAAGGTTTCATATAAACCTATTTTCACTTCTTTCTTTTATTATCAAACACAAGATGGCGACTCTGCTAGGGACAACTTTCTCATCTGACGAGAAGACTATTGCTCAACACGATGCTGTATCCGTAGGATCATTGAAGAAGACTCTGGTCGTCCAGTTCGACCAGTCTGCTTATGAAGACATGCTTCACGCAGGGGGTAGCTCTCATTCCCCATCTGTGCAGGACAGCAAGAAATGGCGTAAAGTATGGATGTCCCGGACATCCTCTACGCTTCCCGCGGGCTCTCTCTCTCCGACCAACAAGGTTGTAGCTTCACAACCTACGCGCTCTACGCGTAAAACTTTGTCTCCCGTCTGTGACGTGGCAGACGAAACTTCTGGCAAAGCCTCAGTGCTAGCCCAGAAGCCCACTCCGCGCTTTGCGCGTAAAACTCGGTCTCCCGTCGCTGGCGGAGCAGACAAAACTTCTGGCAATGCCTCAGTGCCAATCCAGAAGTATACAACGCGCTTTGCATGTAAAAACTCGTCTCCCGTCACTGGCGGGACAGACGTAGTTTCTGACAATGCCTTAGCGCCAAGTCAAAAATTTCAAAAGCGTCCTGCGCGTAAAAATACCTCTCCCGCGCGTAAGAAGGCAGAGGGTCCCTGTAATCTCCGCAAGAGAAAATAATTGGCGGATTTCCCGACCTCTCGGCTTTTACGCCACCAAGAAAAGAATCTGCATGTTCTTCAGATTACGCGGAACGCTGATGGCAGTTCGAGGATTTCTCATATTTTACGCCAACTTGAGCAAAATCCTAAATCACGCCAGGATAAGCCTCTCGGCGTAAAGAAGATTCAGTTTGTGGATAGATATGCTCCTTATGGGTCATGTGCTACTCACATGGCTGAACTACTATATACCTACGGCGGAGAGAGGATGGGGATTCCCAATATCCACGTTCCGACTAATATAAAGAGGCAGAATAAGCCTTCTTCTGCTTCTTCTTCTGTTAATCCCCCTGATTTGCGTGATTTCTTAATCCAGAAACGCAAAGGCAAGGGATCTTCTGATATGACTATTACATCCCCTAAGGAGCACTGTTGTAATAGTCATAAAGTAGTAGTTAAGTACTGCTGTTCTAAAGCAAAACGGTCAGTTTTCGACCGGTTGAACTACTCTTTGTCCTTACAGGAAGAAGAACCAACATTGGCATCGGTAAATATGGCATCACACGTTCCTAGAGGAAGGTCAAATTCAAGACGTCATCCCTCTAGAACTCCAAGCCAAAGGAGATTCAACAGACTCCTTGAAAACATTGAAGCTGGGGTATTCCAAAACACCCGTTCGAGGTCACGACAACCGGCTTCGTATTCTTCTGATTCCGACGCTGGGGGTCACCAGTTTCCCGAATCAGATGCTGAAAGTATAGAGTCAATCTCTACAAAGACCTATACTAACCCTTCAATGACATCCAGAGAAATAGGAGTCTATGCCATAGAAGATGAACGCGAAGAGGCTTCCCCATCAGGAAGTACTGAGCAACGCATCACTGTGTTGGAGACATCTCTGAAAGAGATGCATATCATGATGCAGAGTATGCACCAGATGTTGGTAACTCAACATACAGCTACGCCTGTTCCTCCAACTCAACTATGTGTGGGGGTAGACTTACCACCATCCAATACGAATCAGGAGCCTATTCAAGATCAAGAATCGGCTGCCCCTCAACCTCTCAACCCGGAAAATGTATTGCCTCCTGTTGGAGTGACAATACAACCGATCTCTCATCCCTCTGCGGTTCCTTTCCCAGCTGAAGATCCGATGCAGGCAGTACGGGAATTGAAAGCCTAATTTGATGCCTTAAAGCACAAGGATCAGCTCAAGAAGTTGGGCATCAACCAGCCTTACCCAGCTATCTGGGACGAGATCCCTTTCCCTCCTAAATACAAACCACAGGCTATGGCTTTATTTGAGGAAAAGACATCACCGAGCCAGTACATGAACTACTTCAGCATGATGACGGTGTTATTACAAGGGAATGATGCCCTTCTCACTCGAGTGTTCAAAGGCTGCCTCTCGGGAGTGGCTTATCAGTGGTACCGTAGTCTTGCGGACAACTGCATTACTTCCTTTGAAGATTTCAAGACTTTGTTCTTCGCACGATTTTACGAAGGAGGGATGGACATGTCTATGTCCTCTCTCATCGAAGTGAAGCAGAAGGAGAAAGAGAACATTCGCACCTTCATCGAACATTTTTGCCAAGCCACTTTGCAAATGCCTCCCGGACTTCCAGATTCGGCATTGGTGGACATTTGTAGGAAGAACCCTCTTCCAGTGATCTCGGTGTTCACAGGACCATATCAGTTCAATGATTGGCCCTCGTTTATCATCTCAGCGGTGGCCGCTGAAGACAATAGTCAGAAGGCGCGTGATAATGGAATTATGATATCTACCTCTGGGAGAGTTAAGAGGTCATCCTCCAACAGCGACCATCCTCGTAGTTCCAAAGGAAAAGAAGCTCTGACGATCAATACGTCCAGGCAAAAGACTGTGGCAACCACACAGACAAAACCTTGGACTTCCATACCCATCGAAGTATACTCTTTTAATGATGACGATATTCCGAGCATATTCGAGTGTCTAGTCAAAAGCGGCAAGATTACCCTCCCTAAGGTAAAGCGGCCTAATGAAGTCGGCAGTACCAATAACCCTAAGTACTGCATTTTCCATAGGTATATACATCACCCCATCAAGGCGTGTTATGTACTAAAGAGGAAAATCCAGGAGTTGATCGATGCTAAGGCCATCACTCTGCACAACAGCGAGAAGACAGTCACCGCCAACATGATCTCTCTCCAATTTGGCAATCTGCCTCCTCAAGCAGTTTCGGATGGTGTTGTACCTATTTCCCGGACAACGATGAACATCATTAATCTCCCTCCAGCCAGGGGTCAAAATCATGACCTGGTACCCCTAACTACCCAACGTGGCAAGATTATGTAGGTTCATCCAGATCTGGTGTCAGAGATCGAGGAAGAGACTCAAGCTACTAAGGCTAAGTCTAAAAAAAACCCGAAGCATAGACCATGTCATATGGTCGCGATATCCTCGACATCAGAAGAAGAGGTTTTGGTTATCGGAACCCGTTCTGGGAAAGTCTACCTCAAGGACTATGGGGGAAATCAGGAAGATGCAACGGCAGACGCTTCAGCTGCCAAACTGCCAGAACCTGAACCTGTCATACCAGAGGCAGGTCCTTCTAGACCAACTCCGGCAGACAAGGGTAAACAGAAAGAAGTTCGTTTCGACAAACCTTTGAAGAACATTCAAAACAAAGGTTTAGAGAAGCCATACAACTTCGACATCCTGGCCCAACTGGCTAATACTCCAGCCAGACTGTCCATCTTTGAGCTACTCAGGCTATCAAAAGACACTCGTCAAGCCTTGAGCGAAGCTTTGATACAGGCGGACGTATGCTTGACCTAGCTCAAGTCCCCCGACAAAGAACCTGTGGCATGTCCTCAATGCCATAGTATAATGGAAGTGGTCCCAAATATCACTTTCACTCAAGATGACATGCTGTTAAAACATAACAAGCATGACAGACCCCTCTATTACACCGGATATGTCGGTTCTATGGAGGTTGACCGGATTCACATAGATCTGGGATCATCGATCAGTATCATTCCTCATAGTCTGCTCAGACCGCTGAGGATTCCTACCAGCGAATTGGCTTACACCACCACTACAATTGTGGGCTTCAATGCCAGAAAAAGTAAGCCGTTGGGGAAGATTCGTCTGAGGATCCAGATTGGCGACCTTAGATCAGTGGCTACATGTTATGTCAATGATTCAGAGGTGTCCTACAATATTCTGCTGGGCAGACTATGGATCCATGATCACAACATCGTTCCTTCGACTCTACATCAATGCTTCAAATATATAGATGCCCAAAAAATAGTACAAACGGAATTTGCTGATCTTAATCCGTTTAAAGGAGTAGAATCCTACTACTCTGATGCCATATTGTACAACCAAGACTACATGGAGGAGGTGTCAGGCAAGACAGAGGAGAAATCCCACCAGGAGCCAGAAGAACTCTCTGCCGAGCAGCCTTTGTCAATCAAGGTAAAAGGGCGAACTACTCGTCAGAAAGTCATGGAATCCATGGCTATCCACCTGAACAAAACCAAGTTAGTATAAGGAGGTGATCCTCTAGTGATCACTTTGAACCAGAAGCCTCCATCCTTGGTCATCAACCTTCGGCGCAACAAACAGCCGATTGATGTAAATATAACCGGGAATATGGTTTCTCATCATAATAAAGAACCTCTTTTCCAGTATACTAATGCTCAAATTCCTAATCAGGAATCATCCCTCCATAACAATATAGAACCTATAGCACAAAGATTCTTGAAAGCTATAGATTTCTATCATCCGTATGTGTGGGAAATAGCGTCACCAGCCAATATCATCACGACATATGGGCCGCATGAGGATTCTATCTTTATTGTCCCGCCTACTCGTAACGGTCAGCATCCAATAGTCTTCGGTCGCGTGTGCAATAAACCGACTGTACAAGAAGATTCTCCCGATGATGTTGCTGGAAAAATACAGGTATACAGATATAGCCCTCAAGCTTTGAAGATCATGCAAAGTATGGGTTATGACATGAAGGCAGAACCAAGCCTCAACTTTGGAAAAGGCAGGAGAATGCCGTTGCATGGTGATCCCTATTTTCAACGAACTCACTTCGGGTTAGGGTATACCACGGCTCTTGCAACTTCTGAATCAAATGAGGATACCACTTCCTCTTCTCAGGATGGCTCGTCATCCTCCGACTTATATGCTGATCTCGAACGAGTATTGTCAGCAAATACGGTATTGACGGATTCTTTCAAAGCAGACGAACAAGAATCTGAACCATTTGAGAATGACTCCTGGGCACAGCAAATGGATACACAATGGGAACTCCAATTCGAGCAAAGAGAACCGCCCACTGAAGATAAAGTTATCCAAGTCGATGTTGGGGATGAAACCTCACCATAGCCGATATTCATCAGTAATAACCTTTCCCCAGTAGAAAGGGAAGAGATGATCCAGCTGATAAAAGAATATATCGACGTCTTTGCGTGGAATTATGAGGATATGCCAGGTCTTGATCTAAAGGTGGCTACTCATAAGCTCAACATATTGCCCAATTCGAAACCTATAAAGTAGCACCAACGCCGGTTCCACCCAGATATGATGGACGCCATTGAAGCTGAAATCAAAAAGTTGATAGCCTGCGGGTTCATCCGTGAAGAGCAACATCCTGATTGGGTCGCCAATGTTGTCCCAGTCATGAAGAAAAGTGGGAAAGTTCGCGTTTGTATCGACTTCCGAGATCTCAATGCGGCTTGCCCCAAGGATGAGTTCCCTCTTCCCATCACAGATGTCCTGATCGACAATACTTATGGTTTTGAACGCATGTCTTTCATGGACGGATTTTCAGGATACAATCAGATCAAGATGGATCCTAAAGACGAGAAGCATACTGCCTTCCACCCACCACTGGGGGTATATTGCTACACAGTCATGCCCTTCGGATTGAAGAATGCCGGGACTACATATCAGCGAGCCATGAGTAACATATTCTATGAGCATCTGCGCAAAACAGTGGAGTGTTATGTAGACTATATCGCTGTAAAAAGCTGCCTAAAGGCTAATCACATCCAATACTTAAAGATAGTGTTCGAGTTGATACGCCAACATCAACTCAAAATGAACCCTACAAAGTCCTTTCTCGGTGTATCCAGCGGCAAATTCCTGGGATTTATTATTATCGCCAAAGGCATTCAAGTCGATCCTGATAAAGTAAAGGCTATCCTTGAGATGCGACCTCCCCGTAATCTGAGAGAACTCAAGGGATTTCAAGGTCATCTAGCCTATATCAGGAGATTCATATCCAACCTCTCTGGAAGATGCCAACCCTTTTCTCGCCTAATGAAGAAAGGTATATCTTTCGTATGGGACGAAGCCTGTCAGCAAGCGTTTGACGATATCAAATGCTACCTTACTAATCCTCCAGTTCTGGTGCCTCCCGTCATAGGAAGACTATTTTTGCTGTATGTTCGAGCAATGGATCATTCTTTGGGAGCTCTTCTCGCACAGAAGAACGATGAAGGTCATGAACAGGCTATCTATTACCTAAGCAGAATAATGATAGGAGCTGAACACTGATACAATCCAGTGGAAAAAGAATACTTGGCCCTAATGTTCGCCATTCAGAAGACGCGACATTACGTGACATGCCAAACTATTCACATTATCTCCAGAATCAATCCCTTTCGGGTATTGATGAGTAAGCCGAGCGTCCTTAATTCCCGACTCGCGACTTGGGCGATGTTATTGACACCATATGATATGGTGTATGTCCCTCAGAAGTCCGTAAAGGGTCAAGCCTTGGCTGATTTCTTAGCTGCCCATCCGATTCCAAAAACCTCCAAACTATACGAGGATATTCCCGACGAAGTTGCAGAATATAATTCGGCAATGGAAGACGATATATGGCAGCTATTCTTCGATGGTGCCTCTCGGACTAGTCCCAAGGGAAACATAGTTTCAGGAGTAGGAGTTGTTCTGGTGACTCCTGACAAACTCGTCATCTATCGAGCATATTCTCTTAGCGAGTCCTGCTCGAATAATATGGCAGAATATAATGCCCTACTCATCGGGCTTCAAGTTGCTAAGGAATTGGAGGTCGAATACCTAGAAGCTTTTGGTGATTCCCAGCTGATCGTCAATCAGGTCAGAGGAGTATATGAGGTCCGCAATCCAGACCTCATTCCTTATCACCAAGCAACGATTGAGATAGCCATGTCTTTTAAAGGATTCTTCTGAGAGCATGTGCCTCGATCTCAAAATCTGGAAGCTGACGCTCTGGCCAGTTTAGCCGCAGATCTAGCTATTCCAATAAGGAGGCAAAATTCGGTGATCCTTTTCAACAGAGATCTATTCTGTGTGAAAAATAACTTTCACCTGAAACGCAGCTACGCCGTAAATACAGTTCCTCCTAAGAGAGACTAGAGAAGTCCCTTCATAGACTTTGCAGCATATAAAATCTTACCAGAAGATCACAAAGAAGCAGTATCGGTTAAAAGACGATCATTACGCTTCTACTTTGACGCTTCCTCACAGAGTCTATATCGTCGAACATAGGATGGACTATTACTACGATGTCTCTCCGATGATGATGCGAAGCGGGTTATCCGTGAAGCTCACGATGGTATATATGGCGCACATCAACCCGGTCCTAAGCTACAGGATCGCATCAGGAGGATGGGCTACTATTGGCCTACTATGATTGCGGATGCAGTGAAATATGCAAGACAATGCAAGCCTTGTCAGGTTCATGCAGATTTTATACATCAGCCTTCTGAGTATCTACATCCTACCATTGCATCATGGCCCTTCGAAGCATGGGGTATGGACATCATTGGTCCGATTCACCATCATCTTCTAGAGGATATCGGTTCATACTGGCCATCACGGATTATTTCTCTAAATAGGCGGAGGTAATCCGTCTTGCTGAGGTAAAAATATCCAACGTGATCAGCTTCATCAAACATCATGTCATTTATCGTTTTGGCATACCCCGAAGGATAATCCATGACAACGGGCCTCAATTCATCAGCCAAGCATTTCACCGATTTTTCGATAAGAATCGGATACAAAATATGGCCTCTACGGCATATAATCCTGCTGCATGGTTTGGCAGAAGCCTTTAACAAAACCATCATTAAACTCTTAAAAAAGTTCGTTTCATCGAACAAAAGAGATTGGAATGAGAAACTGGAAGAATGCCTTTGGGCATACCGCACAACGGTACAAGCACCGACGGGTTGTACCCCATTCTCATTGGTCTACGGGAGTGAAGCAGTTCTTCCCATTGAAGTCCAAATTCCTTCACTCAGAATAGCAGTAGCTAATGAGTTAACTCAGGAAAATAATGACCTATTAAGGCTGCAAGAGCTAGAAGGATTAGACGAGAAATGCCTTCAAGCTCAACAATGCATTATATTCTACCAGGCACGCATTTCCAAAGCTTTTAATCAAAAGGTGAAGGAAAGGGTGTTCAAAGTTGGCGAGCTAGTTTTAGCTGTGAAAAGGCCAATGATCATTACTCACAAGAGTAAGGGTAAATTTTAGCCCAAATGGGAAGGCCCTTATGTGATCGAGACGACGTTCTCAAACGGCGCTTACAGATTAGCCAAGCCTAACGGAGACCTGTTAATGGCTCCTATCAACGGAAAATTCCTGAAGAAGTACTACGCTTAATCTTCCTTGTTTAAGCGGAGTATGGTGAAGATCTCATTCTGACGATACCACGTACAAAGACTAGTTGGATCATATTCTATCATGTCCATATAACCTCTGAATAGATATGTTTAACTAATTTGGAACCTCAAAACATATCACGTCTATATTACCTCTGATAGTGTTTTGTATACAAATTTAGTTGGATCATATTCTATCATGTCCATATAACCTCTGAATAGATATGTCCAGCTGAAGCTTACCGAAAGTATATCACGTCCATATTACCTCTGATATTACTTTCACCCTAACCTATCATTTATATTAAAAAATGATGGGCACCCCAAAGTCAGATAAAATCTCTTATTATCTCCAAAAAGAGCAAGTTACAGATAAAAGCAAAACAGTACATCATTTGGGAGGAGCAGTTAAGTCGCGAATCTGTCGCGCCAGAGAGGCCATTTTCTCATCCCTGGAGCTCAAAACTGTAGCGCGAGCCCGTTCCAACCTGGCCTTCTCATTGTTCAAGGCAGACAGTACAAACCGAGCATGTACAAAACTTGCGTGGATAACACCCACACGGGACAGGTTCTGCTGAGCTGCTTCCATTCGTTCCTTCAACACATCTCTAGCTACCGATGAAGCGAGAACCCTCTCCTCTGCCTGAGCGAGTTCATCTTTCAATTTATGGACCCTCGCTGCTTCCTCCTCATATTTGGCCTCACACTTAGCCAGCTGGGGAATGACATACCCCAAGATGGCCTGATCTTCATTCATCTCTTGCTGCCGTGCCTCGATGGATTTGCTCAGAGTTTCTATCTCCCCAGCAAGTTCCGCAATCATAGAGTCATACTCAGCCTAAATCAGGTCATCAATGCTGCCTTGGGATAGTTGCAAATAATTATTAATAGGTTGTTCTAAACCATTAAATATTTGCTCCAGCGCATCAGCCCTCCCAGCGTCGTTGAAATTCCTGATCAGCGCTATCGCAACCTGGGAGGACATCCTCAGAGCCTCGAAGCCTAGATTCTTCTCCAGCACCATTGATATCAGCATTTTTAAAGTGGTATAAAAAATACTAGTATACTGCTCAACTATCATGGCGAGATCCGAATGAACGCTAGGAGTGACTGCAATATCCGTGAATCTCCTTCCAGGAATGACTGCAGAGGGTGTCATCACAGTAGTCACTTCAGCAGATGGCACGATAAAAGTAGAGGCACCAACAACGGTCGAAGTGGCTGACATTCTGGAAGGAGGCACAACCGTAATAATAGGCTCATCCTCCTCTGAAGATATCGGGACTGTATTGGGCGAGGCTACACCCGAAAATGTCGCAGATGGAAGATCGACAGCTGCAAAACCTGCTTCATCGACGTCGACCGCCGCCGTTTCATCGGCAGTATCCGCAACAAAATCAAAAGTTGCATCAATTCCATCCTCCCCTGAGATGTCTTCCCCTAAAAAGAAGACAAGAGAAAATTAATATCAATTTGATGTTAATTTTTCCTAAAAAGAGGCATAAAGACGACATTTACCCATGGCCGATGGTATATATGTCGTGTCCGCAGCCAGTACAGCTAAATCATTTCTTAATGATGCTAAGCAAGCTGTCATACCTGGAGAGAAAGGTGCACCAAATGACGACTGAGGGTAGTCATCCAAGTCTTCACCCAGATCCAATCGAGGTTCATCAGGTGGAATCTCACTGGGAATACTTACAGACAAAGTAGGGGTCATTCCCATCACTGGTCTGGATAAAGATATCCTTATTTTGCTTGACCTCGTAGGCGATCTCGCGGCACTATCTGAAGCAGTAGTAGCAGCAGCAACCTCGGGTAAAGAATCTCCGGCACTGCTGACCGGAACTGTGGAGGTTTCCTCTCTAAAAGGCGAGGGACCTCTAATCAAAGAATCATCCCCGACCGAGGAAGCAACAGGCTCACTCCTAGGAGCCTCATGACTGGAAGTCTTTCCAGGACCACTGACAGTCTTCTTTTTCTTCCGAGGGGAACGCTCTTTCGGAGTAGGAGCTCTTCGCTTACTGGGGATAACCAGAGGCTCTGCGGGCGGAGGTATTATGCCTCTCGATACTGTCAACAAAAGCTTATCTGATTTGACAGAGTCTTCACCTTCGTCAGAGGAAACTGATAGAATTTCCTCTCTTCCAGCGGACTTATGAGAGGGCATCCTAAAACTTCCACGCATATCAAAATCGCGATGGAAGGTATTGATAGCCACATAAAATTGTCCGTAGGAATGGAGGATGCGCAACTCCATGGAAAGACAAGTTGCTGGCACAGTAAAGGTTGCTCCAGTACAACCTATTATGAAGTACCACCATCCTCTCGCCCCATCAATCAGTCCACCTCTGGACTTGAAGCTGGTGATAGCATTCTCCACATGCAATTGGTCATACCCAAACTGCCTGACAAACCGACTGGGCAGATAAGGCTCCAAGAAGCAGTAGTCTTCACTTATGTACAACAAATGGGAAGGTCTAATACAGACCAACCAATAGAAAGCTTCAGGATAAAGAATGGTCTTCCCTTCACCTGAATCCTGAAGTCTCATCCCCTGTTGATTAATATGTATAGTGGGGACGACACAGAAGAGCTTCCAGCTGTGAGCAAAATTTAATGCTCGCCGATAATCTGTGACGGTCAGCACGTTCCAAGAGGAATTCTTGTAATTTAGTAAGAAATTATTTCCTGAACTGCTGCCGAAGTAGGGAGACATCACCCTGGGGTTATGAAGAATCAACCATCCCATCAGATATAGGAATGGTAACTCTACCCTAGGAAAGCTTTTATGCCGTGTTTCGTCTGCAAGCAGCCCATCAGTAATGACCCTCAGGCCAGCTTATATCCAGCATACCATGGCAGGGAGCAGACCCAGTCTTGCCCCAAACACCAGACGCACTGCAGGCCATAAGGTGTTATGGTGAATGCGATCCGAAGATGCAATACCAGGTACGACCAATCGACGCAGCCATACAGAGAGGAAGCCAACCAATTGAGCTTCCCTTGACAGAGGCCTGCAGCAATGCCTCATATAACTGTAGGCTTTAGTGCCTGCAGGGTAATTTCCTATCCCTTCATCGAGAACGTGATCTGAATCCCCAGCATCTTCTATAAGATCATCGACTATTTGTGCATTAAGCACGCTCAGAAGGTTCAAAGGCTTGTCCTTGCTATCCACCACTTTGTATGGCTTAGCATCTCTGACCTGATAAAAGAAGAGATAGGATGCCCTCTTGTTGGTGTGAGCCAAATCAGACGGCTCATGATAGAAAGTGGTACAAGCAAGGTAGTGACACATCAGCTCCTGGTACACTGCCACTACCCGAGGGTTTTTATCCCCCAGCTCCTTGTTTGTGGGAACATACTCTTCATAAGGAGTATCCCCCATTGGCAGTCTTAAAATCTCTGCCATCTCGTAAAAGGCCAACCCCAACTCCCCTAGCAGAGTGGCGAAAGTCCCAGTGAGCGAGATATACCGCTCCATCAAAGCCAAAAATAGGTTGGGGTTGAGAGGCAACCCAACACTGGTAGCAGTCACAGCCTCGAATAGGCCAATGCTCGCTAGCTCTGTCTGAAAATGCTTCAGGGCCCAGGTAGTTAAACGAGCCCATCGAAGATTTCCGGGGCTAACCCATCCGCTGGTCCGGGGATTAACCTTGGGATATACTCCTCCATGCCCCATTAAGTCATTACAAAAAGTTGATAATTGGATTGGCTGGAGTAGTGAAGTGTCTTCACTCGGGACGCTGCCCGACAGTAATCCCCTGAAAGGCACGATAGGGCCTGAAGGTCGGCTCACAAATAATCCTTGGCCTGATCCCTTCTGATAAAATATCTTCCCCGGCTGGCCGTGAAGATTAGGGGTCAGGGTCCACGACATCTTCCTGGGATGCGTGGCGTGGAAGAAAGCCGAGATAGGGTAATCTCTCGGCATACTGGGCAGATACATGACCATACCCCCAGCAGTTAAACCCAGTTTTCCCTCTTAGGCTTCGTCTGTGATTGCTTATCAATCATATCCCCGAACAGAAAAACCGGTTTTATATATTTGGCTCCATCTAGATACGTCAATGGCTCCCCGTTGATCATGCTCAACAGCATTCGTTCTCCCTGAGACGATATCAGAATTCCCCTTCCTTCAGGATACTGGGTTTCAGAAATAGGAAATGTCACGTGGGACAAATCCTCCAGGTAATTAGAGTTCAGCATCCCAGCAGCAGAACCCATCACCTCAGCCAACAGAGGTATTTGCAAGTTCACTACAAAATGCAAGAAGAATAAGTCAGTTTCTATACTAGATATTACAATCTTACAGCTTACGCCAAAGATCGACAGTCTGTGCTTTTATGCCAAGACTGTGAAAACTTGAGTTTTTACGCGGGAACCTATTTCCAAGGCATAGAATTCAAGGTTGGCAGTATACAGTCTGCGTTTTATGCCAGACTGCCAAAAATTGAGTTGCTACGCCTGAATTTTCATCCAGAGCGTAACACTCAAAGTTTGTAGTATACGCCAAATTTCGACAGTCAAAGCTTTTACGCCAGACTGCAAAAATATGGAGTTTTTACGCTGACACATTAGGAAGGTGGGCGTAAATGATACAACATCTCTGTGCATCATCATCCTCGAAGAGGCTCTCAGCACAGAAGATAACCTAGCGCATTCCCGTACAATGGTGCGAAGGGTTTTCTTTGTCTTCTCGTCCCAAAAGCTTTACCTATGACGCCTGGTGCACAGCTTGATGGTGGGGCACTTTGTTCAGAGCGGGGTTCGCTCAGCCCAATGGGAGTCTCTCGTACTTGAGCAGAGGAACGAGAAGAAGATGTAGCTTTCTTTCCCTTAGAGGTGGAAGGTTGTTTCGGTGCCATTGCTAAAACTCAGTGTCCTCGAGAAAGAGACGAAGAAGAAAGGTTCTTGGAAAACTAGGGTTTTTCAAAAGACAGATGAAGAGTTTCTTCTCTCAAAGCCTTGGGGTATTTATAGAGTTCAGATAAACTCTTCGAATCCTTAACCAAATCCGATATTTAATATTCGGTTATGATTGGGGACCACGTCAACATATCATTAGAAGACGGACAGTCATACTCCATAAACAGATCCATGCTTTACGCTCAGTAGCTACAAGTCTATGATCTTACGCTCAGGAGCTTTTACGCTCAGAAGATACAAGTCTACGATTTTACGCTAAGAGGCTATAAGTCTACGGTTTTACGCCCGGATGCTTTTATGCTCGGTAGCTTTTATGCTCGAGAGGCTACAAACCTACGACTTCACCCTCAGAGGCTATAAATCTATGATTTCACGCTCAGAAGCTTTTTACGCTCGGAGGCTACAAATCTATGACTTCACGCTCGAAAGTTTTTTTTTAGAGGCTATAAATCTACGATCTTACGCCCGGATGCTCTTATGCTCAGCAGCTTTTACGCTCGAGAGGCTACAAACCTATGATTTTATGTTCATCTACACTACGGATCTATGGCTTTCCATATACCTTAAAATACGCAGGCCAGAGTATGAGTATATTTGAACAATTCTCAAGATAACCAATTACAAGGGTCTCCTCATAAGATGCTCCTTCTTGGCCTCAAAACATCCCAAGTGCCCAAAATATACAAGAGTTCAACGTTGAAGATGACTCTTCTTCCGGGGTCGATTGGAAGTTCATCCAAAATCCAGTCAAAATCCTTTCTCAAAAGTTCAAGTATGGCCTGTTTTGACAGCCATTTTTCGCCATTTTTAAGGGATTTTCGGGAAATCATTCTTGAAGATGATGGTCTGAACAAGAATTCTTCTTAAAAGAAGTGACAGTTCGGAATTCTACGCAACTTCTCATTCAAAATAGCAAGACAGTTCGGATATTCGACTTAAATGCTAAACAGCTTTCTACGCGTCCTCAGTTACGCGTAAAAGATAGGACAAGATCAGATACTCTTTTTATCAGAGTCGGCATAAAGTTATTCAGACGTGTCGAAGCTGCACATATCTAGACTTTATCACAGCAAAATATGGCAAATCATCAAATGCATAAAAGAAGATAAATCTTAGTGATCATGATTACATATGATGGAAATCCAGTTACAAGGGGTTTTTCATCTTCATGATTACATACGATGGAAATCCTTGTTCTACCAAGGGTTTCTTATTTTTAGTTAGAGATCACATCAAGAATCTGTTCTGCCAGGTTCTCGTATTGGTGGAGATCTTTGTCTTCTTCAGCAGTTAGTCGATTTCCGCGACCGATTAACAAGAAAATGATTAATGGCGGGAGGATACACAACTGGGCGTGTATCAATTACACAAACCCATCCTCCATACGCCATAACAGATTAAGTTGAGATTTTAGACCCAACTCAATACTAGAAGACATGGCCAGTTTGTCTGCCCTCGTCCACCGTCATGATATGAGAAAATACAACTTACAAGCTGTGTGGCCAGATGTGACCCTTCCTCTCTCCCGGAGGAATCGCCATATGAAATTGCTGATTATCCCGAGCAAAGAAAACTATGATATCCTTCCATGATCCATCGTTGCAGAGGACATTTGCTCGAAGACGCCTCTTTTTATGGCTCCTTATGAACGGGAAGAACATGATCTTCTTCTTCTCCTTCAAGTCAGCATGACGAAACTCGGCAACCATTTCTGTGTGGTGATGGAAGTGTAGGAAGAACAGGTTAACTCAGTCGCCTTTATATAGGCAGAGTAGATCACACCGAATCCCAACAAATTCTTGAATATTTGCCGAGAAATCAGCCTCGTGGAACGAGTCAAAATTGACCGTTTTATGCTTCATTCAAAGTGTTTCAAATTACGAGGAATTTGAAAATTTTGAAGGGGGTCTTGTAGAAGCATGAAAAATACGCTGCAGATTTATACGTAATATACATGAAGCCCGCGTAAAGCAGAGCTTCAGTGTTATGCAGCGTAAATCATGACTTCAGAGCCATCAACGTACATCAGAGCTTCAACGCTGTTCAGCGTAAAACATAGTTCCAGAACAACCCGCATAATGCAGTATTTCAGACTGCTTCAGCATAAAAAGGTTGTTATATCACCACTTTGGTGCAAAATCTATTTGCTTTTAATGCAGCATAGAGGTGTATGAGGAACGCTTCGTATTCCTCGAATGAACCTGTCAGATCATGCAGTAAATCTGACTCCTGACAGAGTACTGCACGACTATCCAGACGATGGCTGTAATGATGGTTCGGCACAGAGACCCAGACCGTCGTTTAGTGATATTTCCTTGATACAAATTGCTTTTACGCATTCAAGGGAATACGCTGCCTAGTTTTACACAGGAAGACGTGAGCTTATACGCTCAGGATAAGACAAAGCTGACCGCCACGTCAAAAGCTGTTCTTCGTACAGAACTCGAGGCACGTCTCTACAATTAATGCGCGAGATGGGGGCAGATCTCTGCATTTAATGCACGAGATTTTCTTCTATTTCCAATGACTGGGTGAGCTATAATTAGGACTAATATGTCCACATCACCAGCCCTGCACATTACGCCATCAGGCTATTTTCAGCTATAGGAGTACGCCGTATGCTATCTCCTCAAAATACGCCGACCTGGCTATTTTCAACTATAGGAGTACGCCGTATGCTATCTCCTTGAAATACATTGACTTGGCTATTTTCAACTATAGGAGTACGCCGTATGCTATCTCCTCGGAATACGCCAACTCAGGCTATGTTTGCAAAGGTGCGTGATAAGGCTATTTGGCTCTGAATACGCTCAAGACACCAGTCAACATCAAGCTTTACGCAGAATTTGGCTTCTACGCCAACTGAACAGCTACTTGGCTTCTACGCCACTATAACAACTATTTGGCTTCTACGCCATGGTGACAGTCATTGGCTTCTACGCCAACCTTTTCTACGCGAGGGGCAGTTACTCACGTGGCTTGCATGTCGTGATCTTCGCAGCAGTTATACGCATTACCTCTTAATGTTTCACGCGTCACACGCTTATTCAGAAGATCATTTATACGTGGGTGGCAGTTATCATAACCGCCGCATAAAAAGTGCCACACTCTCCACTGTCCGGCTTCTACGCTGACTGGACGGTTACTGTTACTAAACTCTATAAATAGAGACCTCCGAACACGGAGGTCCAAGGTCAAAAACTTGGAGAACAGAAGTAAGAAGGTCAAAAGGTCGGAAATTGATTCTTGGGAGAGAAGAATCCAAAGCACAGACAGAGTGTAGTGATCGACGATTTTGGCATCGAGCATCCACTCCTTCTTGCAATCTTTGAAGCTTCTACTTTTTCTACAAAACTTCTTCATCATCGTGTTGTCCAAGGGACAAAGTGATCGACCGCAGATCAGACTCCTATAGCAATATTTACCCAGATTTAAATTTTGTACTTAACATCCTCTATAGGATTAATAGTACTTCTTGTTTGTAAACCTAAGAAAGGGTTTCGTATAAACCTATTTTCACTTCTTTCGTTTATTATCAAACAATTAGTATTGCCTTACCACAGTTAGTTGACATCAGACCCTGAGTCAGTGAACCCAACTCGTATACGTATACGTACGCGTATGCGTATATTACCCAATTTGGTATACATATGTATATATTTAGTATGTATATAATTGATATATATATATAATTATTGGTTATTATATACATATATAAAAATATGGTACATATATATATTATAAGAAATTTAATGTTATATGCTAGTTAAGACTATGTATAATTATATATATACTGTATTCCCTAATATTAATTACGGATATCCCGTATTTACCTGGACCATATGACCATATGAATTGTTAGCAGACTGCCTTATGTATACTGACGTACTGTCGAGACCGTATTATTTTGACTGTCTGATTTTGTACAACAATTACAGATACGACACCCGCGTAATTAGATGCGCAGTTGACCCTGCTAGATGACCAGTATCACCCCTAGCATACCCTTTGAGTCCAGTGCAAATATGGTTGTGTATGTACTAGCGTAATGGCTGATGTGTATTGTGTTATATTATATGTATATAGGACTATTGGATTGATCTGCACGACTTCAGGAGCAGGTTATTGGTACCACGCAGCTTTCTTACCAGGCAAGTATAACTTGCCATTGTACTGTTATTCATATTCTATATGTTGCATGCATTTTTATTTCTATCATTTAGTTCATATATTTTAACTGCTATATATAACTGCGCGTCCAAGAAAACTTGGGTGCAACGATGTGTCATTGTGATATATTGTTATTATGTATATGCATTAACCTTGTTTATGAGACCGCCCCATTATCATGAAGCATCATTAGGTTTCATTGGCCGTGGCATATTTCTTACACGAGTGTGAGTCTCTTATAGATCACGGACTTGCGTGCAGGGTTTGGCCTCCTGTATGTATGGGCCGTGCGTTAGGGATAACTGCTGTTAGAAACTTTGTATGCTAGTAGACTTGACTGTTATTAGAGGTATTATCGTATCATGGATATGACATGCTTAGAGCATGGGGTGGGGAGAACAACAAGTAAGGCGTGTGGGCTCCTTTGTACTTTTCTTTTTGTAACCCGGGCGCTCCGTCGGAGATACGGGCGGTGATGACCCTATATATTATATATTATTAGGCGGCCTCTGCCGTTCAAAAGATGACATGCTTTTTATGCCCCTGATTCTCCGAGAGAATCATGCCAATCCTATTTATGGCCAGATAGCCCACGCGTTGGGAAAGTTGTTCTTAAACTGCATTCACTTAGACGGTTAGGCGACCCATTGGATATTTATTTCAGTACTTTATTGGCATGCTTCTATGTATCTTGATGTCCCTCTGAGGACCTGGTCCCTTTTCAGGTGTAGATGTTCATGAGTTTTCGCAGGAGTGCAGATCCGGACTGGTTACTTATGTTTCGAGGAGGTATTCTCTTCGAGTCTTAGTGATTGTTAGTGGTTGTACTGATATTATGTTTGTTTTATATTATAGTTCGGCAGTGGATTTGTCTCCATCTGACTGTCATCCTTAGATACTTCATATTGAGATTTAGTTACTTGGTTATTGGTTATTTATTTATATTGATTTTTATGGATGAGATTTAGATTATGCCCTGTGACTTGTGACATATGTTTATACCACTTGTGAATTATCATTCATATTACAGCGTACGTGTGTTATGGTTTTCATAATTTGGAGTCTCCATATACATGCGGCTGGCATGCTTACGTGTTCCTAGTCCTACGTATTTTGGGACTGGGGCATGACAATATATTTGGTTGTGTGGTAGAGCGGTATCGCAAGCGTATCATAGATAAGTGTGATACGGGTGCGGTGCACTCCACGTGTTTGATGTCTTGCTTTACAATTCAATTTGCCTTGGTTATAGCTATTATAATATAGTAATTATAATTGTTATATGATATATATGTATATATATAGTTATATGTATGTTTCTATTTTCTATTATGATGTGTTGGTGGTTATTGAAGAATACGAGAGTGTATGTGCATCACTAGTATGGTTATATGGTGGCATATATATATATATATATATATATATATATATATATATATATATATATATATATATATGTATAAATATGTGAGTGAGTGTATGTGTGTATTAGATGTGTGGATGTATGTATGTGAGCTAGAGGGGAGAAGAATAAGCAGTGAAAAGCAATTATAAGCAGCCAGAAAGCAGTAAAAAGTAGCGATAAGCAGCAGCTACAGCAGTAAGCAGAAGCAGCAGCAGAAGCAGAAGCAACAAGCTGTAGAAGCCGCAGCCGAAGCAGAAGCAACAAGCTACAGAAGCCGTAGCAGAAGCAGCAGCAAGCAAAAGTTGTAGCGGTTAGCAGAAGCTGCTGTAGTAAGCAGTAGCGATAAACTGCAGTAGCTTGAGTGCTTATAGTTAAGTTGTGGATAAGTTAGGATAAGCTAGTTAGTTATATTGATAAGTTAGTAAGTTATGTATATATTTAATAAGTTAGTATATATATATATATATATATATATATATATATATATATATATATATATATATATATATATATATACATCTATAACTCTAACATTGGTATTACCCATCCCCTCAACTATGAACTTAATACTTGTAACCCACAACTTAGGATAACTTAGTATGTAATATAGCTCTATTACCTATTACATTTATATATATAGGTATCACTATATCTAGTACCATAATTCTAACTAATACTCACTGTAGAGTATACCCTTGCCAATATCATATACCACTCACCCAAATATTTAGTCCTCACTGATACCAAACATTTACCTGCACTAGTACACTAACCCCAACCCCTTACAAACACTAACCTTATTGTTTCAGTTACCTAAAACAATACCCTCAACTGAATACTCAAGGTATTATTGCCCAGTCCAATACCTCACTCTCCAAGTTAATGATTCACTGATATTATTCTTAGTTATTACTGATACTCAAGTTCCCTTGATACAAGTGTATCAATACACTCTCACACATCTTCTATTGACTGCTTGCTCATGCTGCTGCTGTAATTGCTGTTTTTGCTGCTCCTAACTGCTGCTGCTGCATACTGCTAATACTATCAAGATTGCTGCTACGGCTGCTGCTACACTATTGTAATGCTAATGAGATTGTTGCTATTATTGCTGCTACACTGTCTATATGCTAAAGAGATTGTTGTTATTGCTGCTGCTCCACTACTTCCTATATGCTAATGAGATTGTTGCTATTGCTGCTGCTGCTGCACTACTGTTAATACTATCGAGATTGCTACTATGACTGCTTTCGCACTACTGCAATACTAATGAGATTGTTGCTATTGCTGCTATTATTGCTGCTGCACTGCCTATATGCTAAAAAGATTGTTGCTATTGCTGTTGCTGCACTACTGCCTATATGATAATGAGATTGTTGCTGCTGCACTACTGCTTATATGCTAAAGAGATTGCTGTTATTGCTGCTACTGCACTACTGCCTATATGCTATTGAGATTGCTGCGATTGTTGCTGCTCCACTGCCTATATGCTAAAGATATTGCTGCTATTGCTGTTGCTGCACTACTGCCTATATGCAGTGCACGAATGTGCACTACTACTACTACTACCACCTAGATGCAAACTGCTATCCTTGCTCACCCCTTTCCCTCACTGCTCGACACCTACATCTATACACAGAGAACTAAGTTCCCCTCGAGTTCACCACTACTGATACACTGATGCATCTTCAAAGAAATTGGTAAGAGGTTTACCTAAAATTACTCTTAAGAAAGATATGGTCTGTGTTGGGTATGAAAAGAATAAGGCAACAAGATCTTCTTTTAAATCAATAAACATTGTAAGTACTTCTAGAACTCATTAACTTTCGCATATGAATTTGTTTGGACCTAGCAGAGTCCCCAGTCTTGGTGGTATGCTTTTTGCCTATGTTATTGTTGATGATTTTTCTAGATATACTTGGATTTATTTTCTAGCAAATAAAAATAATTTTTTTTAGAATTTGTTATATTTTACAAAATGGTACAAAACGAAAAAAGGCTTCATGATTACTCGTATCCGAAGTAATCATGGAGGCGAATTCAAAAATTCTGATTTCAAAACCTTTTGTGATTCAAATAGATTTGTGCATGAATTTTTCTGTCCTAGAACTCCTCAACAAAATGGTGTTGCAGAGTGGAAGAACAGAACTCTTGGCGATATGCCTAGAGTCATGTTAAATCAGTATAACCTTCCAAAATATTTTTGGGCTGAGACTGTCAATACAGCATGCCATGTTTTGAATATGGTTCTTATTCGACCTATATCGAAGAAGACTCCCTATGAGCTTTGGTTTAATAGAATTCATACCATCAGTTATTTTAAAGTATTTGGCTGTAAATGTTTTATCTTAAAAACTAAGGATAACTTAGGTAAATTTGATTCCAAGGCTGATGAAGGTATTTTTCTTGGTTACGCTGCAAAGAGTAAAGGTTTTAGAGTTTTTAATAAAAAGTTATTAAATGTTGAAGAATCGATTAATGTTACATTTGATGAGCTTAACAGTCAAGTAGCAAGTGACAGTGATGATGAAGATATCAGGATAACTACCAACAAGACCCCTGGAGATAAAACTGGAACAAGTTATCTGAACAACTTACCTAAAATATTGAAATTGTCAACCAACCTTCCAGAGAACTTGGTAATTGGTGAGTTGTCGAAAGGTATAAGTACTCACTCTGCAACTAGAGATTTTATTACAAATGTTGTTTTTATTTCTCAAGTAGAACCTAAAAATATTTTAGAAGCTTTTGATGATAAATTTTGGATTACCGTAATGCAAGAGGAACTCAACCAATTTGAACAGAATCAAGTTTGGAAACTCGTTCCCAAACCTAATGATTATCCAATTATTGGTACCAAATAGGTTTTCCAAAATAATTTAATGAGGATGGTATAGTCACTCATAACAAAGCACGTCTCATAGCTCAAGGTTATAATCAAGAAGAAGGTATTGACTACGACGATACCTATGCTCCTATCGCGAGAATAGAATTTATCCGCATGATTTATGCTATTGCAAGTTTTCAAAATTTTAAATTATTTCAAATGGACGTCAAAAGTGCTTTTTTAAATGGTGTTATAAAAGAGGAAGTTTTTGTTGAACAACCCCCTGCTTTTCAAGATTTTAAATTTTCTAACCATGTTTTCATCCTTAGAAAGGCTCTATATGGACTCAAACAAGCTCCTCGTGCCTGGTATGAGCACCTTAGCTCATTCTTACTTGAAAATATTTTTTTAAAATGATAAGTTGACACTACCTTATTTATAAAATCTTATGACTACCTTATTTATAAAATCTTATGATGACAATCTCTTATTAGTGTAAATTTACATAGATGATATTATTTTTGGATCTCTTAATAAGATGCTATGTAATAATTTTTCTAAGTGTATGCAAAAGGAATTCAAAATGAGCATGATGGGAGAACTTACTTTCTTCCTCGGATTACAAATCTAGCAGAATTCTCCAGAAATATTCATCAATCAAGCAAAGTACACAAAAGATGTACTAAAGAAGTTCGATATGGACAATGCAAAATCTATTAAAAATCCAATGGCAACATCAACCAAACTTGATCTTGATGAAAATGTCAAGCCTACAAATATACGTAAGTATCAAGGTATGATTGGTAGTCTTTTATACTTAACTGCTAATTATCCAGATATTATTTTCTATATGTCTATGTGCTAGATATTAGGCTAATCCTAAGGAATCACATGTATGTGTAGTTAAGTGTATCCTTAGATACCTTAAAGGTACTAAGACGGCAGGCTTGTGGTATCCTGAAATCATATCCTTTGACCTAGTTGGTTATTCAGATGCTGATTTTGCTGGATGCAAGGTCGATCATAAGAGTATTAGTGGTACTTGTCATATCTTAGGAAAGTCTCCGATCTCATGGTTTTCTAAAAAATAAAATTCTGTTGCATTATCAACTACTGAGGCTGAGTATATAGCCGTATGGTGTTATTGTGCACAAATTTTGTGGATGAGACAAACTTTAGAAGACTATAATTTATCCTTTAAAAATATTTCTATCTTTTGTGATAACACTAGCACTATAAATCTAACTAAAAATCTAATAAGTTATTCACGCACTAAATATATTGAGATTAGACACCATTTTTAAGAGATTATCAATTGAATGGTAATATCTATTTAGAATTCATTAACACAGAACTTCAACTTGCAGACATTTTTACTAAACCCTTAGCGAAAGATTGCTTCAATTTTATTCGTCGAGAATTAGGTATTTTGGACTCCGATACAACATAACTTGTTTATTTTATTTACCACTCTATTTCTATAAATATAAAAATTATTTTGGGTACAAGCCGAAAGGGCCCTTCTGTCAAAGAGGTGTAAATAGCCTTAAGCGACATGGTACTTAAGTGTCTCCAGACCACCGCTAGCTGGGATCCGTCCCCTACAGCTTACCCGAGATGATGTATACAATATGGAATATGGAGTAATAATTAATTTCAACAAATTATAGTATTGAAGCCAAAACCCTATATTCTAGACTTAGGAAATTGTCCTACACATATATAAAGAATTGAGTCTCAAATAAATTATGGTTCAAAGAAACCGAATTCGGGTAGAGTTAAGACCAAACTCGGGACGAACTTGGTTACCTCTATTTCAGAATTCGAAACGAAACCCAACTCCTTATATTTTGGCTACTTGTCATCATAAACCCTAACCTTCGAACAGCAGCCCCTCTTTTCATTTTCTTCCTCCTTAGAACCCTAAGTTTTCAAACCCTAGCTGTGTGGTTCTCTCTCCTCAAGACTTTTTACCTCTCCAAACTTTGGATTCCTATGTTTCTCAAGGTTCTCTATCTATTTTTAGGTATAATCATCATTTCCTCTTTTTTTTAAATGGATCCTAATTTGTTTAAGAAAAGGAAAGTTGATAGGGAATCATCCTCTTCCAATGTTTAGGAAGAGATATCCCATTCCCTATTCAGTCCATCAATACTCGATGAAGGTGATTATGATGACTTCCTTTTTTTTTTTATCTCTTGAGCAATCTGTAGAATGGTTTGATGACTTTGTTACTAGAACTGTTTATCCTGGAAATCCTATAAATTTTACTCTATTTCTTGCGTATCTGCCTACTTTACGCTCTTTGGGATTGGATGAATTAGTTTTTTCTATATTTTCAATTTATATCAATGCTATCAGAATATTTTACTGTAATCTAATCTTTGAAGATGATTATATTCATTCTCGTGTCGGTAGGATAAACATTAAGTTTGATGCTGACAATTTAGGGAAGATACTTTATATTCTGAACGATGGTGAATCCCTTGTCGACATCACCAAATTTACGTTTCCCGAAGGAACGACTCTAGACTCCTTTAAGGATTACCTTTGCACTTCTATCCCTCGTTCCCAGGGTAAGCTTAAAGCCAAACACCTTAACAAATAGTTTTATGACTTACATTATATTTTTTTCTCTGTAATTATTCCCAAAAAATCCTTTACTGATGACATCACTAACTTAGAACTGTGTGCTATCTACCATCTCCTCTTTGGGATTCAATTTAGTTTTTCAAAGACTATTATTCAGACTATGGTTCGGGTACGTAAGAAAAGGTGGAATCTGTTGTACGCTATGCACTTACCTATCATATTTTAACACTTTGATATTCCGTTAGATGACTTTCCTTATCTAGCAGAGCCCTCCTACCTCTTTACTGCCCATAGGACTGACCCTGCTCTCCTATCTGTTCTACCTGTTGATGCTACCTCTAGTGTTGGCCCATTTGCACCACCTGCACCTCCTGAGACTACTACTTCAGCTGCTCCACCCATTACTCTTGATTACCTCCATACTATGCTCCAGGATCGCTTTTGGCTGGAGGATGATCGTCACAGATTAGAGGTTGATCGATATCGTGCTATGGATCACCATACCACCTTTCAGGCTCATGCTATATCCAACTCTGTTTTGGATATGCATTACAGATTCTCTCAGTTGTCATGCCCCAATCTCCCGCAAGCTCAATGGTCCCAGCTGAATGTGAATCACCATGTTGTAGCGCTCCCGCAGGATAATCGTTCTCATCGGGACGTTATATCGTACGAGCCTGGAGTTGCGCTCGTACAAGGCGAGATTGTCAAACACCAAAGTTATCATTGAAACAACCAAATTACAGCGAATGTCAAGTATTGTGTACCAAGCACACATCAGAGTATACGCAGCGAAGCTCTTGATAGGGTCCAAATAAAATACCACAAAGGCGATGCCACAAAGGTGATGTAATACTCTTGCTCTTTTCTCTAGCCCACAAAGGTACTTACCGTTCATACATTATGTCCCATATATCCAAGCAGCGCCATTACACCTGCATACGTTAAATAATGCCCACAAACGTGGGTCAGTACACAGCCGTACTGGTGAGTGGGGTAACCAAATCGTCTAAGCCGACACTAAGTAAAATAGTGAATGCAAACAGTTATATGGTGATCTTTCTAGTTGAATCCTAGATTCATTTCATAGCATAGGTATGACATATTAAGGAAAGCTGTAAATCAAGTTAAGCATGCAAGCATTCAACTCAAGCCAAACAATAAGCAATATATAACCAACTTGAAGGAAACTAGCATGCAAACCATCCTACTCAAACCCAAGCAACACGAGAACCTATCGAACCATTTCCAAGCCTCAATATCCATCCTTAATCCAAACCATAATCCAATCTCGATATGCACACTCTTGCTGAGGCAAGGTGGCCGCCGCCTATGCGAAAGCATAAACCAAATCAAAGTAAAGCAAACCAACTCTTATCTATATGAAGTCACTGGCCAAGCCATAAAGGACGTTGATCGGACTGATCAAGTGCAGTTTTACCCAATCCAGACCGAGTAGCTAGCCCGCCTGGTCATATCGAACTACCGGCACCATGCCCAAGGCATGTTACTATTGTCTCCTCCATGGCCAAACGGTCCCGGTGCTCCGGAGCCTATTCCGTTCGAGGAGATGAAACCCTGTGCAACATAGGTTGTCCGTGACATACAGACACCAAGTAGGTATGACGAGAGGATCAAATATTCTCGCCCCACCAAGCGATCCTAGACTCATCCAACCAAAATCCAATCAAATATCCATAACCATTCTTCCAATATATTGCCCAAGGCACAAATCTCAAGTTATTCCCATAGGCACAATGCTGCTTCTCGACACAGTATTCCAATTGGGTGCAACACCCCACGCTCAGAACAATCCCATGGCACAATGCCCCAACAGTGGCACAATGCCCCAACAGTGGCACAATGCCCTCGCCGATGCAGTTATTCAGTTTCAAACCATAACTGAACGCTTTGCTTGACAAAGCGTCCAAGTGATACTCATGCACGGATGCACGCTCGCTCGCCCGAATTACCCGATGTTCCAACCAAGATATATAATTCCAACTGCTCAAGCATAATTCCAAATATTTCTCCAACTGCCCCAAATATAATCCAACTCTAGCTCCAACTACCCAACGTGAAAACCAAATCAAGCCACAAACCTATCCAAGCAAACGACGTACACTCTATGCATGCTACAGTATAGTGATTCTCAAGTTCCAGTCCAAGTGTTCAAGCCTTTATGTATTTTCCATATTATTAGGCATGAAGGAGTAGAGGAGAAGGGACAGAGCCCACTCACCAAGTTTGATTTCGTTAAGCATCCTGTCCTACCGATACGGCCGATCCCTTGAACCCGTGGTCCGATGCAAAGCACGATCTACTCAACTGGTATGACCATGCGAGCCGGCCATGCTCTCCAAATCATCTGACCGATCGGACTAAGGAAGACGACATTATCGCTCTAATCCAGCTATCCCAGTACTTCTCTGAACGAACACCTATTTTCCATCGAACTCTGCTAGCGATCTGCACATGAAACCAACTCAAATCAATACTTGTTTCCAAATCCAACAAATTAAAATATAACCAGCTATTGCCTTATTCAATCCAACTCAGCATAACGTACTGTGCAGTTGTAGGGCGTTACATAATATACCACTTAGAATCAGGTTCGTCCCGAACCATACTAGTATCTATTCTTTACTAGCATGCCGTAATCCAATTTCATAATTCTTCTCTATGCAACTCACATTTTCTTGATCCTGACTCAGCATCTCGCTTGCGCTGAAATCTCGCACAAATTCTATATTCCCACATCCTCCTTGCCGCTCAATACGAATTCCTCATATCGCTTAGTTTTGGATCGTACACTTATTTAAGACATCCCTGAAATACATGCATTTTAGCCGAGCTTAGCGATAGCAAATTTGGACAAGTTATAAGGGTATCTTTATGTCCGAGGCATGCATTCGCTTTACTCCCAATTGAACCAATCCTGACTATCATTCCAACATATTCGCACAAGCGCTATCCTCAAGTATGATGATTTTCCACCGACGATTTTCCCACCTGACTCAATTCAGTTTATGTTCTAACTCAATCCATCCAACTATTTCTGAATCCACACTAGCACCATCTCCTGACATTATCTCTTGCACCGAACGTATATCACAACTGATACTACCCCAGCTAGGCAACTTACCCAAATATCAAACTTGCTCTAGATCATCTCAGCCCAACACCTTTTCCTCAATCTTAATACCTCACTGGGTGAACATCTATATTGAGGTTCATGTGATATACGAAGATCTCGCCGCCACGCCAAAGGAATAGTGTTGCCACGATTTCAATGTGGACATACTCGCCACAATTTCTAGGTTGCACATGGAATAGTTCTTCGTGCTGCTTCTACTGCCTCGAAGCACAGGGTATCACCTTTGCCTTCTGTACGAGCATGTATCCTAGATTAAGTTTTGATACATCTTGTAGATCTGAGATACATCTGTCCCTTCCAGTATTGCAATGATTTGATCTGAATGAGCCGCTGCTTTAACTTCACAAGCTAGTTTTACAGTCATTAATTCATATGAATGCTATTCCCTTCTGGGGCATGATGAGTCAGAGACGATGCTATCTTCAAAATTCTGCGACTTCGAATCTCATCAGTTGACTTAGGCCATTCCTACCATCGCTTCGATCTTCTGGCTGCATCTTCAGCTGAAGGCTATCCCAAGGATCTCTCAAATCCAATACTCAGTCAATAGGCCAATCTCCAACACACACTACTCATATCTTCCCTCGACGCATTCCCAAATGCGCTACCGTAAGGGTCGTTATATGGGTCTACAATATTCATCTCTGATTTGGCGGGCAAGTCGCTAGGGTCAGCTGTCCCGAAGCTACGCTCAATAATTGTAAGCCATTACGATGGACAGTTACTATGAACCATGCTATATCTTATTTGCAAATCTGAGCCATAATCCAACTATTCCATCCGAACCAACTTCCGAATCCAAGCACTTCATGCACTAACTCTTTACGATCTGTCATCCAAAGGCCGCTTAACCACCTAGAGTCTTACTATCTATCCAAGCCACAATTCAAGAATTGCGCTCATTGAAACCGTCTTCTATCAATTCGTCGTTTTGCCCTCAATCCATAAAAAATTTTGAACTGCCATGTTCGACTCTTCGCACTACCACTTGCAATAATTTTTGAAACCAAAGACTTGCTCCAATTCTTATCCCTTTGCCGCATTCCACAATGCACGTCCAACTTTCTCGAACATCACAGTATTTTGCTCCAATGTTGCTCTTTCATTTAGCTATCTTCAAATGTCCATCTGCCACAATCCTTGCTCTCATTCTATTCCTTAGCCTCATCTTGATTTCTCTATGTTCCGATTGATCCACACATTCTCAATGACTCGTGTATCTGTTTCAACATAAATCTCAAATCCATATTGCCTATACTTGTTGCCTCAATCCGTCTCAGTACCGCAAGTTAACTTCCAATCTGACTCAACATCAACTAGACTTGCCTCATGCTCGTTTATGTCTTCTGAAGAATCCGTCTACCCTTGTTGCACCATTTTACTAAATTTCACTTCCGCTAAACCTGAGTCAAGCTTCCCAAGCACCAATATCCAAAATACTTTTCGTATGAATCTATCGCATTGCCCCTCCAAACCAAGTCGTATTTCATTGCTCAACCAACAGCTCCAATGTATTTCCAAAATTCATAGTCCATGCTCGCTATCCTCTGATTCACACATTGCTTCGCTCAAGTGTATCCCAACTATTTGTTCCTCATGCTCAACTCTCTTTGCATCCAAGAATGCTCCACCGAACTTCCAAATCTTGCAAGCGAACTCTGATATTCGGCTTTCCATCTGAACAATCTCAACTGTTTCCAATACTTGGTCTGCCTCAATCCCTTAAATTCTAAGAACTCATTCCCATTTCTTATTTTGATCTTGCCCATCACCCAAGTCCAACGATACTTTTATTTACACAAGCCTATTCTCGATTTCTCAACTCAATATTCGCTTGCTCTATTTTTTATTCTTCCCAACTCAGCCGATGTGCACCAACCAACTTATATTCCTGTTATCCGAGTCCATTGAGGCAATTTCCATTAATGTCTATCCAAAATATTTCAATGCCTTGCTCATTATGTGGTATCCCATATACCACTCTGAATCAAGTCGCTACTCGCATTACGATTCCTTTGCACTAATCCAAAATCTGTTTGAACCATCCCTTATGCGTGATCCTGCCATCCCCAACTCAAGTCTGACACAAAACTCAACCAATTCTTTAACCATCCAACTCTTTCTATCAATCTCGCTATGCAACTTTTGCTATGTTTCATTCTTAATGCTTCCAACTATTCTCAAACCGTCTGATACTTTCGCAACACGAGCAATCCCGTGCATCGAGCTCTCTTCCAAGTAATCTAACCAATACCCAACTATTCCACACATTTGCTGTATGAGCAACTCGTGCAAACTTATCCTGATATTCCTAAGCCAAACTCAAACCTGCTAAGCCAATGCTCTATGTGATATACCCAGCCAAAAATCAAACTTCCATCCAACACTTTTGTTACACGAGCAACTCGTGCAACGATCCTTTCTCAATCCAGTGCTTCTACTCACAACATGCCGCATAACCAATCTCGTCTGCCAACCACCTGATCCACTGATGCAACCAGAAACTTCCCGAATGACAAGCTAAGCTAACACAATGACACACCTCTCAACTTGCTGCACAAATACAACAACGCCATCCAACTTGCTGCGCGAATGCAACAACGCCTAACGATGCTAAGCGATCTAACAAAAATCAACAAAAGCAACGCAACGAAGCACAACATGCATCCACAACCAGCAATATATAGACTTATAGCATGAAACATTCAATGCGGCACCGAGTAGAGCCAAGAGCTAAACGACACACGAAAGCTATTTAGAGTATGTGATGAAGCAAAGGACCAAGTCCGAGGAAATGAACCAGGCGCTCTGATACCAATATTGTCATGCCCCAATCTCCCGTAAGCTCAATGGTCCCTACTGAATGTGAATCACCATGTTGCAGCGCTCCCACAGGACAATCGTTCTTATCGGGACGTGATGCCGTACGAGCATGGAGTTGCGCTCGTACAAGGCGATGTTGTCAAACACCAAAGTTATCATTGAAACGACCAAATTATAGCGAAAGTCAAGTATTATGTACCAAGCACACATCAGAGTATATGCAGCGAAGCTCTCGATAGGGTCCAAATAAAATGCCACAAAGGCGATGCCACAAAGGTGATGTAATACTCTTGCTCTTTTCTCTAGCCCACAAAGGTACTTACCATTCATACATTATATTCCGTATATCTAAGCAGCACCACTACACCTGCGGACCTGAAATAATGCCCACAAATGTGGGTCAGTACACAGCCGTACTGGTGAAAGGGAAAACCCACTCGTCTAAGCCGATACTAAGTAAAATAGTGAATGCAAACAGTTATATGGTGATCTTTTTAGTTGAATCATATATTCGTTTTATAGCACAGGTATGACATATTAAGGAAAGCTGTAAATCAAGTTAAGCATGCAAGCATTCAACTCAAGCCAAACGACAAGCAATATATAACCAACTTGAAGGAAACTAGCATACAAACCGTCCTACTCAAACCCAAGCAATACGAGAACCTATCGAACCATTTCCAAGCCTCAATATCCATCCTCAATCTAAACTATAATCCAATCTCGATATGCACACTCTTGCCGAGGCAAGGTGGCCGCCGCCTACGCGAAAGCACAAACCAAACCAAAGTAAAGCAAACCAACTCTTATCTATATGAAGTCACTGGCCAAGCCATAAAGTACGTTGATCGGACTGATCAAGTGCACTTTTACCCAATCCAGACCGAGTAGCTAGCCCCCCTGGTCATATTGAACTACCGGCATGGCGCCCAAGGCACGTTACTATTGTCTCCTCCATGGCTGAACGATCCCGGTGCTCCGGAGCCTATCCCGTTCGAGGAGACAAAACTCTGTGCAACACAGGTTATCCGTGACATGCAGACACCAAGTAGGTATGACGAGAGGATCGAACATTCTCGCCCCACCAAGTAATCCTAGACTCATCCAACCAAAATCCAACCAAAATCCAACCAAATATCTATAACCATTCTTCCAATATATTGCCCAAGGCACAAATCTCAAGTTATTCCTATAGGCACAATGTCGCTTCTCGACACAGTATTCTAATTGGGTGCAACACCCCACACTCAGAACAATCCCATGGCACAATGTCCTAACAGTGGCACAATGCCCTCGCCAATGCAGTTGTTCGGTTTCGAACCACAACTGCACGCTTTGCTTGATAAAGCGTCCAAGTGATACTCGTGCACGGATGCACGCTCGCTCGCCCGAATTACCCAATGTTCCAACCAAGATATATAATTCCACCTGCTCAAGCATAATTCCAAATATTTCTCTAACTGCCCCAAATGTAATCCAACTCTAGCTCCAACTACCCAACACGAAAACCAAATCAAGCCACAAACCTATCCAAGCAAACGATGTACACTCTATGTACGCCACAGTGTAGTGATTCCCAAGTTCTAGTCCAAGTGTTCAAGCCTTTACGTATTTTCTATATTATTAGGCATGAAAGAGTAGAGGAGAAGGGACAAAGCCTACTCACCAAGTTTGATTTCGTTAAGAATCTTGTCCTACTGATACGGCCGATCCTTTGAACCCGTGGTCCGATGCAAAGCACAATCTACTCAACTTGTATGACCGTGCGAGCAGGCCATGCTCTCCAAATTATTCGACCGATCGGACTAAGGAAGACGGCATTATTGCTCCAATCCATCTATCCCAGTACTGCTATGAACGAACGCATATTTTCCATCAAACTCCGCTAGCGATCTGCACATAAAACCAACTTAAATCAATACTTGTTCCCAAATCCAACAAATTGAAATATAACCAGCTATTACCTCATTCAATCCGACTCAGCGTAACGTACCGTACGGTTGTGGAGCATTACATCAGTACCCTGGCAGTGGACCAATTCACATGGTTCATAATCCATCCATCTCTGGCTATCGCATTGATGATCGCGATGCTCAGCGATAATTTGATCCTTCTGCTACTTTTTATGATCCTAACCGTTCGGCTGAGATCGGTGACGATGATCTGTAGTAGTGTAGAGCTCATTAGGTTAGCATTTAATGATCATGTTATCTTTATGAGATGTTATTCTAGTTTTGTTACCTTAGTTAAGAGAATTATGATGTGATATTATTATTGATACTTTATTTTGTTAACATTGATAATGATGTCTACTACAAAAATACTGTTAAATAGCGACGGATCTCAGCGACGAAAAATAACCCATCGCTGAGTCAGCGACAAACTTTCGACAAAATTATGACTAATTTATTTATGTAAACAAATTATATTATTTTTCATCAACAAGCCGTCGCTAATCCGTCGCTGTTACGTTAGCGACGGAATAGCGACAAAAATATCCGTCGCTAAAAAAACTTAAAATTCTAGCACGCGTTTTATTTTCCCCCATTCTCAATCTCTCACTCTCTATCTCTCGATCTCGATACTCTCTCTCCCTCTCTCCTCGACATACCATCCCCCTGGCTCTGACGATCCCCCGGCTCCTCGAATTCCCCCCTCTCCGTACGCCTCCGCCCCCTCCTCGAACCCCCTCTCCTCGACCCCTCCTCAAAACCCCCCTCTCTTCCCCCTCCGTTCGCCTCCACCCCCTCCTCGAACCCTCCCTCTCTGGACTCCCCCTCCTCGACCCCCCTCTCTGACCCACGCTCCGTCAGATCCCCTCCTCCTCCGTCGAAGGTAAGCTCTAACCTAACCCTCATTCATATTTTGGTTAATTAATAAGCATACATGATTTAGGGTGCTGGACACTTAGACACGAGACACTAGACATGGATACAAGAACATAGACATGGATGCAGATACACTGAAAATACTCTATTACATGCTTTTATAACCTTATTATTTACACTCTTGCTAATTAGCCTTTATTTCATCAATTTTATTTTTCGAATTGACCAAAAAAGAGACTTTGAATGTTGGAATCATCGATATCGGGTTTTGGTCTATATCAGATTGGTATCGTCGATACTGCAAACTATGTTATGTTCATATAAGTTTAACTCAATGTATCAGTTTTTTTGGTAATGGAAACAAATAAGTATTAGTAAGTTTAACTCAATAGTACATAATAACCCTTTTCGATTGATTTATATATCGATAGAGAAGTTTTTCTCTTTCATATGTTTTATAACATTACTATATGCTTTTAGACCCTTTCTACTACACGCTAATTCAGGGAAGGAAATATGTCAGTAGGATTTGATAAATATAAAATTTTACCATTTAGTTATATAGAATTTAAGTATGTAGTATATATCTTAATAGAATATGTATTTATATTATTTAGGATTTTCTTGTTTATTTAAAGAATCTAATAGCTCCTTTATATTATTTCTTTTCTTTTCTTTTCTTTTCTTTTCTTTTGACACTTGTATATAATCCATTTGTTCGAATATATTGCGTACGTACATAAGCATTCACGTAAAAGATAGCAATGAGTTAATACTTAGTTGACCGATCGTGGATGTACAATCGGCGACATGAGAGTAGGATTGGTTTGACAGATGATTTCAGGGCGGACGTTGAGAAATTTCTCAAATACGCCAGGGGTTAACCTTATTTCATGGATGAGAGGCTCATCAAGTACTCTTGTATCAAATGTCATAATATACCATTCAAAGAGGTCAATCTCGTGAGGGAGCATCCTTATAAGAAGGATTTCTTACCGATTTATAGTACAGACACACGTATCAAAAAAATACAAAAAAATTGACACGAGTATTAGGACACAAAAATGGTAATATGTATTATATGTGTCTATAATTAACTTAGAAGAAGATTGATAAATTAAATATTATATATATAATTATTTTGTTTTATATATGTATCCTTAGACGTACGTAATTCTTAATACATAGGCTTGAGCTTATCCTAAAATATCGAAAATAGAATATGTGACATTCAAAAATCCATATCAGTATAAATTTATTCATTGGTCCTAAAATCGATACGGTTATCACTAATTTAATCTATAATAAATTATTAACATTTTAGAGTACTGGTCTTTGTATCGGAATCGATATCGAACCATTACTATTAGTATCTATTATCACTTCAAGGTACTAATATAAATAGTAATTAGTAGTTCCAACCAAACTATGCTATGGTATCTATCGGCCATACTCGGATGAGTGTCGAAAAATTATGGTTTTGGATACTTGTAAAATACGGAGAAATGCTCAAATATGGTCTTTCCAATAGCTCATTTAGTTCTTTATGATACTTCTTCATCAAGTATCCTAACTAATCATTTAGCAAATATCCTAACTCATCTTGTATCTAATCCATATTGTTTAAATATATGGTAGATGCAGAATCAATGAGTCGATACTTAGTTGACCGATTGTGGATGTAGAATTAACGACATGAGAGTAGGATTGGTTTGACAGATGATTTCATGGCAGCATTGAAAATTTTCTTAAATACGCCAGTAGTCAACCTTATTTCATGGATGGGAGGCTCATCAAGTGTCATAATATACCATTAAAAGAGGTAGATCTCGTGAGGGAGTATCTCTACAAAAAGAATTTTGTACCGAACTACAAGGAGTGTACAGCTCAAGAAGAACCTTTATTTTTGCAATATCACCATTCCTCCTTTAATACGGAGGTAGAAGAGTCCACTCTCGGAGATAACTTTGAATATCGACCGCAAAACCTAGCGAGTGAGTTGGTATTTGATGCGGCCGGCCCAAGTTTTGATCCGGAGGATCCTAATCCTGATGTAAAAGAAATCTATGATATGTTCAAGAATGTCGATACTCCGTTATACCCAGGTTATGATTCTTATTTTATCATATCGGTGGTAATGCGGCTATTGAACCTAAAGTCTGATTTTAACTTACCGCAAGAATGCTATGACCAGATAATTCAGTTTGTTAGAGAGTTATTGCCAAAAGGATCGAAGGAGTTGCCTGATAACTTCTACAAGTCAAAGATGATGATATAAAAACTTGAATTAGGCTACGAAAAGATAGATTATTGTCGAAATGGTTGCATGTTATACTACAAGAAGAATAATGATAAATGTATTTTCTGTCATGTGTACCGGTACAAGCCAATTCGGGGCAAAGAAAAGTCAACTGTCGAAGCAAGGTTGCGTCCATACAAGTACATACAGTTTTTGTCGATCATAAAGAGGCTGCAGAGGATATATATGTCCGCAAATACAGCACAACATATGACATGGCATAGCAAGAAATGAAAGATGGATGAAGGTGAATTATCTCATCCTTCTGATGGAGAGGCATGGAAGCATTTTGATTTGTGTCATCCTGAATTTGCTGCGGAGCCCAGGAATATCTGGTTAGGTTTATGTTCTGATGGATTCACTTCTTTCGGACAGTCGAAATCTCAATACTCTTGTTGGCCGGTAATTTTGACTCCTTATAATCTACCACTGTGGATGTACATGAAGACTCCTTACATGTTCTTGACACTTATCATACCCGATCCAAAAAATTCAAAGAAAAACATCGATATCTACTTGCAGCCATTGGTGGATGAGTTGAAACAATTATGGCAATTCGGCGTTCGGACATATGATATATAAAAGGAGCAAAACTTTTAGATGAGAGCGTCTCTCATGTGGACCATCAATGATTTTCTAGAATATGGGATGTTATCGGGGTATAATACTCATTGTACTTTGTTTTGTCCGATATGTATGAAAAAAAGTAAGGCATTCCATCTCTAGAACGAAGGAAAATCATATTTTTTTGATTGTCACTGTCAGTTCCTTCCTACGTTGCATCCGTGGAGAAGGAACAAAGATGCCTTTAGAGATGGTAAATAGGAACTATCTCCTCCCCCGTTAAGACTGACAGGAGATACAGTTTAGAAACAGGTAGATGGATTGCCGACTGTGATGGAAGATCCGATATCAGACGATCACTTTGAAGGGTTTGGACGTAGGCATAATTGGACGAAGCGGAGTATCTTTTGGGACTTACCTTATGGGAAGAAAAATCTCATAAGGCACAATCTTGATGTCATACATATCAAAAAGTATGTATTCGACAATATCTTTAATACGGTGATGGATATCAAGGACAAAACGAAAGACAATGTCAAAGCAAGAAAGGACTTGGAAATTATTTGTAGGCATTCAGATTTGCACCTAAAATGAAGTGGCAACGGCAATTGGGTCAAGCCTCCAGCGCCGTTTACATTTAGTAGGGAGGATAAATTGATAATATGCAACTGAATTTCAAAGTTAAGATTTTCTGACGGCTATGTGTCAAATCTCGAAAGATGTGTTGATCTCAACGAATGCAAGTTGACAGGAATGAAAAGTCATGATTGCCATGTATTTATGGAGAGGTTACTACCTATTGCTCTGAGAGAGATGTTGCCTCATCAAGTTTGGACTCTGTTGGCTGAATTATCTATATTATTTAGATATTTATGTTCAAGCAAGTTGATGGTGCAATATATGATAGAACTTGAGGAGAAGATTGTATTGACATTGTGTAAGTTAGAAATGGTGCTTCCCCCCGATTTTTTTATTAGTATGGAGCATTTATCGTTTCATCTTACATACGAAGCACGCGTCGGTGCCCCCATCCATTATCGATGGATGTATCCATTTGAGAGGTATAAATTCTTTATAATAATAATTTCTTTACTCAAATAATTCTAAGATTCTATATATTATCAATAGGTATCTACATCACCTGAAGAAGAAGAAGGTTGGCAATAAGGCTCATATAGAAGCTTCGATATGCAAAGCATATATTATTAAGGAGGTTTCAAACTTCTGCTCCATCTACTTTGATACTCATGCCAGAAGAAATCATAATAGAGCCCCAAAGAATGATGACGGTGGGGTTAATGACCCTAATAGTGTAATCCACACTATCTTCAATATGGGAGGGAAGCCTACAACTTCTACTAAAGTACGTTGGTTGGAAGACGATGAGTTTGAAGCCGCTCATCGGTATATATTGTTAAATAGTGGTATAAAAGAGATACAAGATATTGAGAAGTAAGTGATACATCTTTCCTAGATATTTTAATTTTGTATATACTTGGAAAAGAATTGCTCTAACTGTTCTCCTTATTATCACAGTACATTTAGAGATGAGATGAAATCAGAGTGACCTAATATTAATAAGATGATCTTGCTCGAGAGGTTGATCGAAAATTTCCATCGTGGTTCCATAATTTTGTACGGATCCTAAACATTAAGCATTCTAAATTTAGCATTTAGACCAATCTTTGTTTAATGTCTATATGATACGTGATATTTCAGATTTTTTTATCCTGGTATAGACCAAGTGCGAGAAGAAGAGGGCTCCTGTGCTAAGGGTGGTCTCCATACTAGTAGATCTATTCTGACCGTCGAGCATTTTCGACGGATGGTTAGTATTTAAATTTTTTGCTAGATTAGTTTTTTGTAATTCTTATTTTTTTGCTTATTTATTAATTGCCTAATTTTTACAGTACGACGAGACCGTCAGAGCCGAAAAGACCCCAAGACCGTCGACTTTCCAGCAATTTTCCAGCGGACCCACAAAAGAAAGAAGGATGGAAAGCTCGTAGATGAGCGGGCCGCCAAAGCATATATAAGTTGTCTTTATAAAATTTTGTCAATTTAATTAGATTATTTTTATAATTTAATTAGATTCTAGGTTTCTAGGTTAAAACAGTCAAACTAGGTCAACTCTAGGTCAAACAATCCAACTATGATATTTTTTAGTTTCTAGGTTGATTTTTTTATCTTTTCTAATGGTTTATGAAGTTATATTAGATTATATTAAGATTGTAAAAGCATATAAAAGAGGAAAACTTATCTATCACATATAAATTAATCGACAAGGGTGATTACTATTTCATTCAATTTCAAAAATACTAATAATCAAATAGGTTTAGAGTTAAGGAATGGTCTGACACTGATTCTGGTTTCGATACTTTGAACCTTAGTTAAATTATATAATATGATATCTAGTATCTAATATGATACTCTAATTAAAATCAAATATAGCACATATTACTCTAAAATCCTTAACTCTAAACCTATTTATATAAATAAATATAGGATACGTATGAGATGTTAGAGGGGGGCGCTGAGAACAGTATGCCGACTGAGAGAAATGATCGGTGGGTACAAGTTGTCGAGAGAGGAAAAGGCGACAGCTTGTACGGTACCGGATCGTTGGCATCCCAGCCGTCGGTTCTTTCCAGAGCTCCTCCGATGGCTACTCCAGCTCCATCAGTGCCCGGCTTTGACGTTCCTTCTGGTATGATATCTCTGGAGTACCTCACGACGATTGTGCATGAGCTACATCGGCTGGTTTAACAGTTGATAGACACGCGTGATGCTCCAGCACCTGCTCACCGACGACTATTATGCTACTCTGACGGTTCCAGTTCCTCTGATGGCATTGATCGATCCTCCAGCTCCTTCGACGGCTTCTGCCACTACTCCATCTGTCGTTGCTCCCGATGATCTACAGAATATCATCGCTATGGTTGTGGCGCAGTACATGGCTAGCCGCCAGCCGCCTCTGCCTCTACCGTAGACTTGATACATTTTTGAGTTTATGGTATTTTTTTGAGTTGGTTGTATTTTTTTGACTTGATTGTATTTATTTGACTTGATTGTATTTATTTGACTTTGTTTAATTGTATAACATAGTTGTATTCTTGGACTTGAGTTGTATAACACCGTCTCTCCCTCTACTATTGTATTTTTTGAGTTTGTGGTATGGTTGGATTACTCTACTTTATTTGTCCATTGTTTATATAACATATGGACATGTTTGTGTAGGTTTTCATATTTTGTGTGGAATATACTTGTGTGGAATTTATTTGCGTGGAAATTAGTGAATCTATAACAGGTATATGCTCAGCAGACATTGATTTCTAAAAAAAATATTACCTTTAGCGACGGACTAGCGACTTACTAGCACCTAAAAATATGGAAAATCTCATGTCAGCAACAGATTTTCGATGGACAATCTCAGATTAGCGACTACCTAGCGATGGATAATTTCGTCGCTAAAATGTCTGAGACACACAAATGTACCAAATATGTATCAGGGTCCGTCGCTAAAGTCAATCGCTAATCCGTCACTGGGAGTGACGACTTAGCGATGAACTATGTGATCCCGGAATGTGTAAAACCTTCTGGAAAATTTGACAAATTTTGGGCTCACATAAGCCATCGTTATTATGTTGGTAAGTAGTCAGAAAGTTTAGTGACGAAAATTATACGTCACTAATACATCGCTGAAATTATGTCGCTCATTCCGTCGCTAAGCCGTTGCTTTAGCGACGGATTAGCGATAAAAAATTGCATTTTCGCGATAGATAATTTAATCACTAAAATAGTACATTTTTGTAGTGGTCGGTTGCAAGCTATTTATGCTTTAAAGAATGCTAGATCTGCTCTTTTGATATTGTATTTTATCTACTTCACTTTCTTTTGTTTCCCTTGTCTCCAACAATAGGGAGAAGATTAACCATTTCGATCAAATGACAACGGGGGAGACATTGACGATACTCACAATACACCATTACAAGCTATTGTTATGGAGGATCTACATAACATGGGAGTAACATCATTAAATATTATAAATTTTAGTTGTTGTATCAGTCGCAGTTTTGTTAGTTATCAAAATGGGAGAGATTGTTGGCTCATCTGGTCATGGTCAAACCGATTTTAATAATCGATCCAAACTACGAGTCGATACATTGTAACTCTGATGGATTTGAGAAGAAGATGTCGTATCACTTCGCCACAAGCTACGACTACAAGATAATTATGTTCGGGTTCTTTTATATTTTGTTATATAATTTTATTTTCTTGAGTCTAAGGACTTATGTGAGTCAGAACAGAAATTTGGCATTTAGATTAAACCTTTATCCAAAGTCCACTCAAATATAAGCCTACCCAAACCAAAAATTTGTTTGGATTCAAGCCTAAATCCAAACTCACTCAAACTCAAAGTCAAAATAGTCTGAAAAAGGCCAACCGCACTCGGGGTGAGTTCAAACTGAATTCGGTACGAGTTCTGCCCGAACTCGGTATGAGTTCGGTTACTCAAAACCAATTTTCTAGTCAGACTCATCTCCTGAAGACCAGGCTCCCAACGTTCAAAATTTTGAATGTTATGCATCTGAACTTGGCCCGAACTCTATCTACAAAAATCCTAGAAATAGAGAAGAATTTCCCGATTTCTAAATCAACTTAATCATTCTTTATTCCTATAAAGAGCTTTATCCTTCTCAGATCTCAAGACAACTCTCTTTCGTTCTAAGTGCCCAAGTCCCATTTCGATTAGAAGTTGAGTCGAGTTGTACAAACTTGGTTAAAAAGATGTTTTTAAATTCCTTACTAAAGTCTTCGAGCTCGTCGGATCAAAAGTTTATGTTGTAAGAAGTTGACGTGCTCTTCGGATCAAAGGCGCGTGTTTACCCTATTTCATAAATAATGGATTAATACCGAGCAAGAGTTCTCGAGCCTGGACTATTCCTTCACAAGGAAAACCAGGATAAAATATCTTGTGTTTGAGTTTTCTATTCTAAACTTTACTTATACTCTTCTTATTCTCTTTCAAATATCGGTTATTGCAGTTTATAAGTTAGCCTAAAACTTAGAATTTCTAATTGGTAATTATTTTCTGCTGTACATGCACTTATCTATTCACCCCCTCTAGAGTTGCTACACGATCCTATAGAGAGGATACTCAATCACTACTAGAAAATATTTTTATCTATTAAAATTGCTATCTTTATCATTCAAAATAATTTCTTTCCTTGGAATATTACTGTCATTCCTTGAAGCTATTGTATCTTATACAATATTGATTTCTTTGTTTAATCTGTCTTTATGATGCCTCCGAAGACTCGATCGCAGCGCTCTAGAGCAATTTTGGCGAGGTTTGTTACTTCGTCACCTCAGAGAGAGCCAGCAACGATTGTTCCGCCTTCTTCCGCTCAGAGGATTACTTTACCGGTCTAGGTGGGCATTTCAGCAGTAGCTTTTTTTGGGTGCTCCACCACCAGTTTTGAGGATTGTTCCATCAGTTATGGAGGATCTTCCACTACCACCATCTATGCTAGCAAATGGGACACATATGTTCGCTATGTTCTAGGAAATGATGGTGGTAGCAGCAGAGACAGACGGACACTCTACGTCAGGACATCGAAAGTGCTCATTAGTTAGTACTAGCTACTGTGGAGAGGGTAGCACTTGTTCATCCATAGACAATATCGCTTCATCCCGCACCGTGCCAGCCGAGGTCGGGTACCATTATTGACTTCAAAATGATGGGGCCCAAGGACTTCAAGGGCATCGAGGGGATATTGTATGCGGATTATTGGATGGAGGACGTTAAGAGGGCCTTAAGGCTAGCACAGATTCTGGAGGGCTTACGGGTAGAGGCAGTAGGCTGTTAGATGTTCGATATTCCGCTGACATGGTTTCGCCCAAACCAGAGGATCGTGGTGCCAGGACTGACTTGGAAAGCTTTCAAATAGCTTTTCAAGAAAAAGTTTTTTCCAGATGTGGCTCTGAGTGCTGTAGAGAGCCAGTTCCTAGATCTCGTCCAGGGGAACAAGACGGTGGACGAGTATGCAGCAGAGTTCTACAGACTAGGCAGATTTATAGAGGGACAGAATCCACTGGGGATGGCCCAAAAGTTTCGAAAGGGTTTGATCAGGGAGATCAAATCTCTCACTAGAGGACACCGTACGGCAATATTTGAGGATATCCTAATGGACGCACAGAGAGCAGAGGATCACTTGGAGCTAAAATCTAGACATGTCAGGAGGAGCTGGCAGTAGTACGGGCCCAGCCAAATGACAGAACTTCCAATAGTAGAGGGGACCTCCTTTACATACTAAGCAACAACGTTTTATCCAACACCAGCAGCAGAGAGGTATACCACGAGGGTGAGCTTTCACCATGGCAATTGAGAAGGTGGAGCCGGTCGGAGATTTAATATCAGGTTCAGTTCTTCTTGATTCCATTCCAGCTTATGCTTTGTTTAATTCTGGTGCTTATCATTCTTTTATATCTGTATCTTTTGCTCTTAAGCATTGATTAGAGTCTGAACCTTTGGCTAGGACTTGCAAGATCAAGACTGGGGGATGCATTATCCTAGTCAATGATGTTTGCAAGGATTGAAGAGTTATATTGGGAGGCCGGTAGTTGTGCGCGTGCTTACTTGTAATGCTACTTTCGAGCTACGACATTACACTCAGGATGGATTGGTTAAGTAGGCATCATGTTAGTATAGATTGTCTTGGAGGTAGAGTTTTATTTCGACCGCCAGGAGAGCCAGAGTTTGAGATTGCCAGAGAAGCAGCAGAGCCGAGCGAGGATGCCATCTTTGGAGCCATGGTGGAAGAGAAGGAGTTGGCACATCCGTTGATAGTAGAGTTCATAGATATTTTTCTGAAGGAGTTGCCGGGTTTGTCACCAGTCCGAGATATTGAGTTCTCTATATATTTGGTACCAGGCACGGAGTTGATATCTCAGCAAGTCTATAGAGTTAACAATAGCGAACTGGTAGAATTGAAGGAGCGGATGGATGAATTGCAGGACAAAGGCTTTATTTGATCCAGTTTATCACCATAGGGTGCTCCGGTATTGTTTGTACCAAAAAAGGATGGGTCGGTATGCATGTGTATCGACTACAGGGCTCTGAATAATCTCACTATCAAGAACAAATATCCGTTGCCGAGGATTGATGATTTCTTTGATCAGTTGAGCGGAGCGAAAGTATTTACAAAGATAGACTTGAGGTTAGGTTACCACCAGGTGAAAGTGAAGAAGGAAGATATTCTGAAGATAGCTTTTCAGACCCGGTATGGCTAATTTGAGTTTATGGTGATGCCGTTTTGGTTGACCAATGCCCTGACGGTATTCATGAATCTGATGAACATGGTGTTCCACCAATATCTTGATAAGTTTGTGGTAGTATTTATTGATGATATTCTGATATATTCGAAGACCCTGGAGGAATATGAGGAGCATCTAAGGATAGTTCTGGAGACTCTAAGGAAGGAGAAGCTTTATGGCAAGATTTTGAAGTGTGAGTTCTTCCTTGACAAGGTTGAATTCCTTGGGCATGTGATCACAGGTGACGGAAGCTCAGTAGACCCAAAGAAGATTTTAGCAGTAGAGTCGTAGACTACCCTGAGTTCATTGGCAGAGATCAGGATTTTTGGGGGGCTAACAAGTTATTATCGAAGGTTTGTATATGATTTCTCTAGGATTACGGAGCCAATGACTAGGCTGACCAGGAAGGATCTGGAGTTTGTCTGGACAGAGGAGAGTCAGACCACTTTTGAGTAGCTGAAGAGGAGGTTGACGACAGCTCCAGTTTTGATGTTGCCATCAGGAGAAGGTAGATTCACTATTTATAGTGATGCTTCAGGGAAGGGTTTGAGTTATGTCTTGTAGTAGAATAAAAAGGTGATTGCCTATGTAATTATGTCCTCATGAGAAGAATTACCCCACCCACGATTTGTAGTTGGCAGGGGTCATTTTTGATCTAAAACTGTAGAAATGCTATATGTACGTATGTCACTACCACATTCTAAAATAGGGGTAATTTTGTCATTTTATTTATTATAAGTATTGTGTGTATTTATTTTAAATAATTGCATGATATGTGTATATATATATATATATATATATTATATATAGTGTTCTTTAATGCATGAGTTAGTAGACTAGACCTAGAAGCCCACTAGATGAACCCCTGACCAAATTATAGGATTATGGATTTTAATTAGTAATTTTTGAGATTAAATATTGAGGTTAATAATTATTACCGTAATTTTATTTAATTATTGTACCTTACCGTTGCTTCGATATTTGGAGCGCTACACTAGCTTTTATCTTTCAACAAATTCTACACCCTTGTCCTAGACGTGCCAGTCTTCCATTCTGACCTTTGTGTAACTCATAAATATGCTCTTTTGTGCTTCATTTTAGTCGCACAATATTCGTTACGGACGTTTGTTTTTATTTCCAAATAAATCAAACTTTGCATCTTTGTGCGTTCCAATCAAAATTAGAGACATAATCTCGACCCATTTTGTGCAACCCAAATTATGACAATATTTTATTCTGAGTCTTCTACGTCCATGATACTTGTGTCCCACCTAATTTTAACCCCATATACTTCCAATTAATTTTAGAACTCTATTTACATTATTTTTAATTAAATTGGTGGATGGACCCAACTTAACCAAAAACTAGATCCAACAAAAAACCAAACCCCCACTCACACCCTCAAGACTCATACTAAATACCACACACCCTTTTTAGCCACTACATCACACCAAACATGGTGTTTTTCCTCATCCAATCCTAATTCTCACCTTTTGTGCAATTTTCCAATTTTGGGGGGCTTTTATTCAAAAGTGCAATGAGGTGTCACCATCCTATCGGTCAAGACCAATGAAGAAACAACTCCCTCACTCTTTGACCGGTCCAATCACCATACACTCTCTCCTTTTGTTTGTACACCTTCCTTCATGATTAATCTTGGGCCTTCATTCAAAATGGAGCATCATCCTCACCACACACACTCTCCTATATAATCCCTCATCTTCACCCCTTTTCCAATGAGCCAACCCCATCCCAAGGAACACATGGCCGATCCTAATCCCTAGGCTAGCATCACCATCTTCTCCCACATGCAAAAACTTTTCCTCTATTATTTTCATTCATCAACATCACCACCATCCTTTTTCCTATAAACCAAAACCATAAAACTCATCATAACCATCACCATCATCCCTCTGGCTGTCGACCTCGCTGGAGCAGTCGATCCTTCTTCGACCACAGCTCCGCCCATGACCTCATCTTCACCACCTCTCCCTTCTCTTCCCCACGACTTCCTCCCGCCGGCAGCAAGCCACCCGGCGTCCCCGAGCACCACAGCTCCACCACCACAACCCTTCTTCTCCGGTCACCACAGTCCCCCATCCCCGTTCTTTTCCTCCACCGCCACCAGTATCATCATCACCACCGCCATCAACACAGCCGACTTCCTCTCCTCCTCCTCGACTGAGCATATCCACTCACCACAGCTTCACCACCATGACACGACCCCGACATCTCCCTGGCAGAACCACCACCCTCTTCTTCTTCATCTTCTCCACGGCCCCTCTCCTCCCCGACTTCATATGACCCTAGTTCGTCACCGCCATCACCCGCACCACCGCCTCTCAACACCTTGACTTCACACCCGTTCTCCTACTCCATCCCGCAACCACCCCAGTCCTCTCCTCCGTCCCCGAGCATCAGCCTTCGTTCTTCTTCCTCGACCGACTTTATCCCCGTTCTCCTTCTCCTCCACCTGAGTAGGACCTCGACCATCCAGACTACCCCATCGGAGCCCAAGCCGGCCACCATCTCGACCTCATCTTCATCAACCCCGACAACAGCCTTCTTTACGACCTCCTCCACCGGAGCCCAACAGCACCGCCACCATTAACACCATCCCACCGGAAGCAGTCATCCCTCCGACGAGCATCAGCCCACCGTCGGCCATCCCCGACTTCACCTTACGACCACACCTTCCTCTGGCCTCTTCCCTGACTCCTTTTCGCTAGATCCCGACGACGAGCAGCCTCGACACCATCATCATCATCATCATCACGTTGACCCATCTCACCTCATCGGAGATGACCCACAACAGCCTTCCTCGACCCCGTACATGCCCATCAAGGTTCGTAGCTTGCCCCTTCCTTCATGTGTATGCCGTTGTATGACACTACGTTGGTAAAAACCCTAATTGCTGGTATGTGTATATACATGTGTGTATGATAATTAGGTTTAAATATATGAATACTTTATGGGGAAATTGATTTCTAGTGTTATATATGATGTGTGACCATAGGTTTTAGTTATGGGTATCCCATAATTGTGTATTTGCATGACCCTAGGTGTTAGTGAACCGTCTGCCTTGGGTACACTAACGTACTAGTTTAGACATGTGTTGGTGTTATACGGGAATTAGAGTTTTGGACATGTGTTAGTATTAGTTGTTTGTCTTGCTGTGCACTGTATTCGAGGATATGACACATGTGTATTTAGACGTGCACACTTGACCCTGCTAGTTGACCAGTATCACCCCTAGCGTAGTTTCTGAGTTCAGTATAATTATGTTTGTGTGTATGCTAGTGTAATGGCTGATGCTATATTATATTATATTATATATATATAGGACCATTGGATCGTCCTGCGAGACTTTGGGAGCAGGATATTGGTATTGCCCGCTCAGGACCACAGGCGAGTACATTCTCTGATAATTTTTGTTATTTGATAATTTTTATAATTCAAGTATTTAGAAATGTTACATCTGATTCTGACACTGTGCTACACTGACTAGTATATAGATTGGATCTGCAGTCATGAGATATTATATTGGTTATCGTATTAACATTGTACACGATATTAATATTAGACATCGTACATAATATATTGGACATTGATCGTGTATCATAACGTGTCATGGTTAGATCCACTGTACTAGTTGGGGGTGAGGGAAATATTAGTAGATTATGTGATCATACCCAACTCTACATGCATCATAGCTCACCCCACACATCACGTCGGGTGTAGCCTAACCATTACATGTCTCATAGCCTGTTATATATGATTAGCCTAACCATTAATCATATTATAGCTATCCAGATGGTTAGCCTGACCTTACATGAATCATAGCTAATCATATGTAACAAGCCTGATCTTGTCCCAAGCCAATCATATGATAGACTGATATTTTAAACACTTAGAATATTTACAGTTCTTCATTTCAGTTTCATATACTACATCACCCGTATATGATATTATAGCTCTTTTTCTTTATTTCATATATGCACTGACTATGCCATATTGTCTATTGCCTGTTCTTTTTACTATTTGCCACTGCATCTATTTATTGTTTCTTTTCAGAATATATCATCATCTATTTATTGTTTTATAGTCCTTGTCAATTAATTGGAACTGTTATTTGGGTTATACTTCGCTCCATCCTGACTGGAAATATTTTTTTTGACTGCGACTTAGAGGACTTGTTTTCGGCATACTTGGAGATTTGGATGTTATTGTTTGCAGGTTAGACTATTTTTGTTGTTTAGACTTGTGTTGTATTTTGTTATTTTCTCCGATATCTTATCGTGCTTTAGTTCTGTGATTGAGTATTTACATATTATATTATGATATTTATGTCTCCTTATGGAGTTGGATACTCGTGTGAGATTGATTAGATAGAATTGTGACCCAGATATCATTCTACCGTCGATGCTGTGGCGTAGGCTGGACGTACCCATGTACTTGTGCCCCTATATCGGGTGTGGGTCATGATATATTTTTAGTGGTGGCCCATACAGGTCGAACTTCGTAAGTAGTGCAATATCGTGGTAGTACGACGTCTTAGTTGTACTACTGTGTGCCTACGATAGGATATAGTACATAGGGTACTAGGATGAGAGAGGATACTCAATCACAAATTATTTAAGAGATTCCTGGGACGACCCTTGAGAATCTTATTATAATTTCCAATTTAAATCTTTTCCCTTTTTCCCGTCCGCTCTCGCTTGTTGTTATTGAATTTGATTCTTGTTGATCAGTTGTTAAATTTAATTCTTGGTGTCATTGTTAAGTTTGATTTTATATCGAGATAAACTTTACAGACGAAAATTACAGTATCATCTGATGACATATGTTGATGAGGACAGTGAGAAAGGTAAAATGTTTGCTTTGGTTATGGAGCCTAGAATTTATCGCAGCTATATTAGCTGGCATGTCGGAAACATAGGGTCCTGACTTCGGATGTACATATCTTGGTTATGAAATTTAGAATTTCTCGCAGCTATACTAGTCTGCACAGCGAGAATTCTAGACGACATGATTATAGAGTTGCATGCCTAAGTTATGGAACTATCGTTTATCGCAGCTATGCTCACCGGCGTGACGAGAATTATGAGTGTCATGATTTCAGACAAACATGTATGATTATCAGATTGTATCTTAAATTGGTTCTTAAAGTATCATCTTAATACTTATCTACTTCTGTTATTATAGGACCTTGTTCCATCATTTTCTTTGCTAGTAGTAGAGATACTTTCAGTCCTTAGTCCAGTTCTTTATAGAGCTTCTTTCCATTAGGATTCCTTGTTAGTGTGATAATTGATGACTTGCAATTAGGTCCGTGTCTTGAGTATCAGTGTTGACTATTGGGAGTATGGCTTGTGAGTTTGTAAGTATTTCTTGGTTGGACATGTGAGCAGTAGGCATCAATCTAGAGTTAACCCATAGCGTAGTACCTTGTTGCAATAGTTCTATGATAGGTGTCATTATAGTTAGTATTGGTACTATAGGTAGAAGGGGGAGTAAAGAGTACCAGTGATGGGTCCAGGAGTTAGTATCAGAGTCAGCATACCAGTCCTGGATAGTCATGAATTCATGTAGTTGGGTGATCCATGTAAACCATTAAGTATCAAGAGAATTGTGTTAAAAATTAATAGATCATGATATTCAATTTGATGGTTGATACTTGGGTGTGTCAAGAGTAAAGAAATATATATGTATAAAGGGTATTAATGAGTGTACCATAGGTAGAGAAATATCAAGATTGGTCATGAAGAAGTATATCACATATTAGTGTATCAGTTTGTAAAAGATTAAGGAGAGATACTTATACATCAATAGAGATATAGAACCATATGTCTGCCTTTAAGAGTGAAGTGAAGCACGTGTATTATAGAAGTTAATAACTAGTGCAAGTGATCGTGAGTTCTAGTGAGTGTGATGAGGTGATCTAATGAGGAAGCTACTGTTACTATTCCAAGAGTGCTAGTGTTTCTATGTCAAGGATTAGTTGAGCAATGTGCTAGTAATAGTAAGTACCTCATGTGATAAATTTAGATTGGTGTATCAGTTAAGATAGATAGAAAATTATTGGGAGTAATAGTGCAAGTAATCCGGGCAGTGCAAATTTTAGTACACAGTTGACGGTTGTAGACAATTGGTGTATTTGTGTGTACCTTGAGTGTTAGAGACTGTGAGTATATATATGTATACTTAGATAGATATGGGTAAGAAATGTATATTAGTATATGAGTAGATGATGTGCATATGTAAGGATCTATTGGCTTGAGCATGCATGAGATGGCACTGCAAACTGACTTGGGTGTCCATCTAGAGTTGTATTAGAGAGAGAAGTACTTAGTATGGTGTGTTGCACTTGGCGTGCACTTGAGTGATAAGAACAACTAGTATAAAAAATTACAGTAGGTAAGAGAGCTAGCAATGGGTGTGCTAGTAGTAGAAACAACGGTACTTAAAGGGATAGAGGTATCAAACTTTGGATGCATCATTTGACCTATGGTTGTGTTAGAGGTTCTTGGTGTCAGATTTTGGTATCAATAGACAGGTGTGTGCAATAAGGATGTATCCATGGATATCTTGTGGACTAGTGATTAGTTGATATGGGTATCAGTGTATAGGGATAGGAATTAGTGAGTGAATGTGCCAGAGTTAAGTGTATGATAGAGGATGAAGATGTCCAAGTGATGGGTTAAAAGGCTATGTTGTGTTCTTTTCTTCTGTTCCTTTTCCGTCTATTTTATTGATTGATTGATTCCTTAGTACCGTAGCTTGTGTTAGTAATTTTTTTGCTAGAATGTAATTAGTAGTATACCTGACAAAGACTACAATACCATGACAAAAGAGACCATAACCATGCATATTTTCTCTAGATTGTATGTTGTATGACTGTAGGTAGAATTTTCTTAGACCTTGATTATTGGGGGTTTGACCGTAGTAAAGATTTATGAAGAGGTTATGAATGGACAGAGAGAGACAAGGTGTCTTAAATTTTGAGGATAAACATTAATTTAAATAAAGAATTGAGAACTTAATATGGCAGAATTGACGATTTTGTTAAATTATTGATTTTTATGAAGATTACGATATGATTGAATTTGTCATTAAATTTTGAGGAATTTAAGAAGATTATCATTATATTTATTTGACAGCAAGATATAAATTTTAAATCTTATATTTTAAATATTGTATTTGAAGACTTCGTAAGTATTACAATGTTTGAGTATTGTGTGGAAAAAGAATCGAGGAATAAGATCACTAATGGATTAGAGTTTGAATTCAATTTTTTGGGATGAGATTTTAAATTTTATAAATATACGTTGATTGGATTTAAATTAGAGGATTGGACATTAAATTATTTTTTGAGTATTTAGTTATTAACTTAAAATTTTGGAGAAGATTGTGATAAGAATAGAATTTGATTTTAAATTTTAAATTTTTTAGGAATATGATATTTATAGAATTTTGAAAATTTTGTGAAATAACAATATGGATTTACTTCATGATTATATGGTTTAATGAATTTAAATTTTGATGGTAAAATAAATAAAAAATAAATAAATACAACTATTGAGGATCTTAAATTTCGAGGACGAATTTTTTTAAGGGGGGTAAACTTGTCACAACCACATCCTAAAATAGTGGTAATTTTGTTATTTTATTTATTATAAGTATTGTGTGTATTTATTTTAAATAATTACATGATATGTGTATATATATATATATACTATATATATAGTGTTCTTTAATGCATGAGTTAGTAGACTAGACCTAGAAGTCCACTAGATGAACCCCTGACCAAATTATAGGATTATGGATTTTAATTAGTAATTTTCGGGATTAAATATTGAGGTCATAAATTATTACCGTAATTTTATTTAATTATTGTATCTTACCGTTGCTTCGATATTTGGAACGCTACACTAGCTTTTGCCTTTCAACAAATTCTACACCCTTGTCCTAGACGTGCCAGTCTTCCATTCTGACCTTTGTATAACTCACAAATATGCTCTTTTGTGCTTCATTTTAGTCGCACAATATTCGTTACGGATATTTATTTTTATTTCCAAATAAATCCAACTTTGTATTTTTATGCATCCCAAATTATGACAATATTCTATTCTGAGTCTTCTATGTCCATGATACTTGTGTCCCACCTAATTTAAACCCCATGTACTTTCAATTAATTTTAGAACACCATTTATATTATTTTTAATTAATTTGGTGTAAGGACCCAACTTAACCCAAAACTAGACCCAACACCAAACCAAACCCCCACTCACACCCTCAAGACTTATACTAAACACCACACACCCTTTTTAGCCACTACATCACACCAAACATGGTGTTTTCCCTCATCCAATCCCAATTCTCATATTTTGTGCAATTTTCTAATTTTTGGGAGCTTTTATGCAAAAGTGCAATGAGGTGTCACCATCCTATTGGTCAAGACCAATGAAGAAACAACTCCCTCCATCTTTGACCGGTCCAATCACCATACACTTTTTCTTTTTGTTTGTATACCTTCCTGCATGATTAATCTTTGCCCTTCATTCAAAATGGAGCATCATCCTCACCACACACACTCTCCTATATAATCCCTCATCCTCACTCCTTTTCCAATGAGCCAACCCCATTCCAAGGAATACATGGCCAGCCCTAATCCCTAGGCTAGCATCACCATCTTCTCCCTTATGCATAAACTCTTCCTTCATTATTTTCATTCATCAACATCACCACCATCCTTCTTCCTATAAACCAAAACCCTAAAACTCATCATAACCATCACCATCATCCCTCCGGCCTTCAACCTCGCCGGAGCAGTCGACCCTTCTCCGACCACAGCTCCGTCCACGACCTCATCTTCACCACCTCTCCCTTCTCTTCCCCACGACTTTCTTCCGCCAGCAGCAAGCCACCCGGCGGCCCCGAGCACCACAGCTCCACCACCACAACCCTTCTTCTCCGGTTACCACAGCCCCCATCCCCGTTCTTCTCCTCCACCGCCACCAGTATCATCATCACCACCGCCATTAACACAGCAGACTTCCTTTCCTCCTCCTCGACTGAGCACAGCCGCTCACCACAACTTCACAACCATGATACGACCCCGACATCTCCTCAGCAGAACTACCACCCTCTTCTTCTTTATCTCCTCCATGGCCCCTCTCCTCCCCGACTTCACACGACCCCAGTCCATCACCGCCATCATTTGCACCACCTCCTCTCATCACCTCGACTTCACACATGTTCTCCTACTCTATCCCGCAACCACCCCAGTCCTCTCCTCCGTCCTCGAGCATCAGCCTTCGTTCTTCTTCCCCGACCGACTTCATCCCCGTCCTCATTCTCCTCTGCCTGAGTAGGACCTCGACCATCCCGACTACCCCGCCAGAGCCCAAGCCGGTTATAATCCCGACCTCATCTTCATCAACCCCGATAGCAGCCCTCTTCACGACCTCCTTCGCCGGAGCCCAACAACACCGCCACCATTAACACCATCCCGCCGGAAGCAGTCATCCCTCTGACGAGCAGCAGCCCATCGTCGGCCATCCCCAACTTCACCTCACGACCACACCTTCCTCCGTCCTCTTCCCTGACTCCTCTCTGCCGGATCCTGACGACGAGAAGCCTCGATACCGTCATCATCATCATCATCATTATTACCATCATCATCATCATCATTCTCAGGTTCTGTTCTTCTTGATTCTATTCCAGCATTTACTTTATTTGATTTTGGTGCTTCCCATAGCTTTGTGTCTGTATCTTTTGCTGTTAGACACCATCTTGTTGTTGAACCTTTAGCTAGACTCTGCAAGATCACGACCGGGGGTGGTATCATCCTAGTCAGTGATGTCTGCAGAGACCGGAGAGTTACCTTGGGAGGCCAGGAGTTGAGTGTGTGCCTACTCATAATGCCACTTTCGAGCTATGACATTGTACTCGGGATGGATTAGTTAAGTATGCATTGTGCTAGTATAGATTATCGTGGAGGCAGAGTATTGTTTAGTCCGCCGGGTGAGCCAGAGTTTCAGTTTGCCAGAGGAGCAGCGGAGCAGAGCGAGGGAGTCTTCTACGGAGCCCTAGTGGTAGAGCCGAGGTTGCTACATCTACTGATAGCGGAGTACATGGATGTCTTTCCGGAGGAGTTGCCAGGGTTGCCTCCGGACAGAGATGTGGAGTTCTCTATAGACTTGGTGCCAGGCGCGGAGCCGATTCTTCGGCGTAGGCTGGACGTACCCACGACTCATGCCCAATTTTTTGGGTGCGGGTCATGACACAAGTATATATATATACTTGTGTGTTTATATATATATATATATATATATATATGTAGTGTGTATATAAATATATACGTGTGTGTGTGTTTATTTGTGTGAATGTGTGTGTATATATATGTGCTAGATATATATATTTTAGCCTAGATTATTAACTAGGAATATGTCTATATGCTTAAATAGTTAACTAGAGGGGTAGTTAGAGGGGTAGTTAGAGGGGTAGTTAGAGGGGTATTGGGAGATATCTCAATACCTTGAGATATCAAGGTATCTCAATACCTTGAGATATCCAATGTATTGAGTCTCGAGCGTGATTTTTGAGCAATTGCCTAGGAATAGTATTGGAGTAATTTTTTATATGTATGTGTGTATATATTTACGCGTGCTAGCATAAGTTTTAGCGGGTATAGGCGGGGTGAGTAGCCTAGGTCGAGGTATCGGATACCGAGGGTATCCCGGTATCTCGAGGAGGCGAGTTTGAGAGTTTACTAGCTTAATGAGCTAGTTTTGACCTAGAGTTTTAGGGGCACCCTAGTTTGACCTAGCGTTGACCATAATTGTCTCCGTTGACCGTAAAAGTCAATATTTGACCTATTTTTGACCTAGAGTTGACTTTTTGGACCCCGAGTTGACTTTTTGACCCAAATTTACCGGTTTGACCCGTTCGACCTAGAATAACCCTAGAAGCCAGTTTTTAGTTATTTTATATCAGTTTAAATCCATAGAACCCTGTTTAATCTTGCTTTTCGTAATAGGTTCTTGCGACACCGGTCCGGATCTCGATCCTCATTAGTTGCTCAGAACGTCAGGCGAGTACCTACCTCTGATAGTTTTTATTTCATGATAGTGTTTATATCACCTGTTCTAGAACTGTAATACTTGATTCTGACACATTGTTACACGAGCTGGTACTAGTGTATCCCGTCATGAGATGTTATCCCCCTTACCGTTTTCAGCGGGTACTCTATCACGTGTATTTCATCATGTGCTTCGGGTATTGATTCTCATGTGCTATCATGTGCTTCTTGTGCTCTCGCCTTCGTGTACGCGAGCTATTTATCATGTACGTAGCGTATCGTAGTTGGATCCAAGAGTATTAGTGGGGGAGGGGAGTAGGAGTTGGTTATGTGATCAAAGCCAAACAGTATTCATGTGTATGTCGGTTATACAACTCACGTATAACAGAGTTATCGTAGTTTATTCATGTGCAACCTAAGCCGATCACATAACGAACTTGTGCTCAAGGCACTTAGCTAGTATTCATGTTTTTTCATATGTAGTTACTTCTCTACTTGTATTGTTCTTCAGTTTATATTGCAGCTACTTATTCTGCTCCAGTATGTATTTATTTTCCTGTACATCTTGTATACTTTTCTATTGCTAGTCATATACACCTTACCATATATTTGGAGTTGCTTTCAGAGTTATGTACTTCGCTCCAGTCCTGACTGGGCATATTTTTCCAGAGGATCCTGAGGATTTTTGCCCGACATTCTACGGGCCGGGTGTCGAGGAGTGTTGCGACCCCGAGACTGAGGAAGAGCCCGTCGAGGAGACGTCGTTAGCGCCCTAGTTAGCTAGGTGGGTTTCCTGGGTTGTTCCCAGTTGTTATTTTAGGATGATTGTACTTATTCTTTTGCTGTTGTAGATTGTGGACTTGGACTGTATTTTGGATATTGTCTTGCTCTTTGGTTCTGGTTTCCTTTTGCTATCTTATCGTTCCCCTAGTTATTGTGATTGAGTATTCATATATATATTGCGTGGTTGCCCTCCTTTTGGAGAGAATATTGACAGGTTTTGTGTGATATAGATTGTGACCTAGAACGAACCTTACAGCGTTCTACCGTCGATTCTGCGGCGTAGGCTGGACGTACCCACGACTCATGCCCAATTTTTTGGGTGCGGGTCGTGACAATCATCATCATCACCCTCACATCGACCCATCTTACCTCATCGGAGATGACCCACAGCAGCCTCCCTTGACCCCGTGCGTGCCCATCAAGGTTCGTAGCTTGCCCTTCCTTCATGTGTGTGTTGTATGACACTGTGTTGGTAAAAACCCTAATAGCTGGTATGTGTATATGCATGTGTGTATGATAATTAGGTTTAAATATATGAATACTTTATGGAGAAATTGATTTTTAGTGTTACATATGATGTGTGACCATAGGTATTAGTTATGGGTATCCCGAGAAGTTTGTGGATGCAGCCGAGAAGTTGAATCTCATTAGAGATAGACTTCGGGTGGTGCAGGACAGACAACGGCATTTGGCCGATAGCCATCATAGACCTTTAGAGATTGAGGTATAGATTTTTGTTTGTTTGCTTGTGATTGCTTTATTTTAGATTGAGTGTTAAGGCTGTATTTTATTCTATGTTGGCGATCTGGTATTCTTGTGGATTTCTTCGACACGAGGCACTATTCATTTTAGTGGAGGCAGAAAGCTTAGTCCATGGTACAATGGTCCCTTCGATGTTCTTGCGAGGGTCGGTGCAGTGGCCTACAAACTAGACTTGTCGCCTGCATTAGAGGGAGTGCATCATGTGTTTCATGTGTCACAGATGCGATGATACATGGTAGATCCTAGTTACGTATTAGATCACTCGGAGATTGAGATGGGTCCGACTCTCAGCTACCCAGAGCAGCCAGTGGAGATTCTGGATCGCAGGGAGAAGGTATTGCAAAACCAGACAATTTTCTTGGTTCACGTCGTATGGAGGCATCACTCTCCGAGACAGTCTACCTGGGAGGGAGAAGCCGAGTTGCGTGAGCGATACCCATATCTCTTTGAGGCATGAGGTATCATTCTTTCTTGCTTGCTATGATTGTTTGTCGTAGTGCTAAGGTTCTTCCTTAAATTCCGAGGACAAAATTTTTCTAAGGAGGGTAGACTTGTCACTACCACATTTCTAGACGAGGGTATTTTGGTCATTTAGCATAATTACTATTTAGTAATTAATATCTATTTATATTGTACTATTTATTTAAATTATGCTTGTGCTATTTAATTAATTATTACTGGACTAGCCTATGTTTATTAGACTATTCACTAGTGGACCCATTAGTTAGTCATGACAATATTATATTGAGCCCAACATGAGACCAAGCCCATTAGACCCTTTTTCTTAGTTAATTAAGAAGATTAGTTTAATTTATATTAGTTTAGAGCCTTTCCAATATAGCTCTTCCTAATTATCCCTTATAACTAACTAGTAGGGGTACTTTAGACATTTGTTGCTACTTGAAGGGGAAGGAAGAGGGGGCCGGCCATATAAGTCTCTTCATTCTCTCTCAACTTCATTAGTTCATTCTAATTAGATCCCCAATTGTGTTCTTTCCCAAATTGACTCATCCTTCCATAAATTTAAACTAATTCACACCCATTCCCTTTCAATTTCATCATCAAAGAAGTATTGGAGCTTGGATTACAAGGAGCACTTGAAGAAAAAAGAATTTGTAAGGGTATTATGTCATAATTGTATCCATTGAGCATTTTATTGGGAATCAATCTCCCAATAGGTAAATTCTGAATCCAACCCTTAATTGAGACTCCAATTCATGCATTTTGTAATTAGGAATCATCCCTTGGCTTAGGGCTACTCATAGGATCAAGAATTAGGTTCATATGACTTGTATTGTGAAAGTTACATGGTAATTTATGTCCAATTAGAAAAAATTGTGAGATTGATACATCAATTATGGGTCATGAGACCAATTAGATCTAATTAGACTTAGATCAGGATTGTGGGACTAGGTATGTGTCCATAATTGGATACGAGTAGGCCGTATTATAGTATTTTGTGATACAGTATGATACAGAGCTCATTTTTGGGTGATTTGTGTTAATGCCTTTTAATTTTGTTTGTAGCAAGTTTATTTAGTTGTATTATAATATTTATGATATGTACGTATGGGTAATATATAGATTTGGATGTTTTAGTATTCTAATTGGGTATGTATCATAGTGTGTCACAGTTAGCATGCCAAGTGTTTGGTCTAATGCTTTTATTGTGTGTGTGTGCTATATATATATATATATACATATGGTAAATATAGGAGAGTATATATATTTATGTAAGGGTTAATGTGTGTATATATATGTGTTGGGTCATGTATACATCTTAGTGTTGTGTGATGGTGTTGACTGTGCACGAGGGTAGAGTATATACGTGTGAGTGTATCTGATGTTGTGAGGGAAATGGAAGTAGTGGCAGCTATAACAGCAACTTGAAGTTGCTGCATTCAAGTATAGGAGATTAGGATCCCTGATATCTGGAGTTAGGGTAGTGTGCAGTAGCAATAGTAGTAGCAGTAGTGCGCTCATGCACTGCTATAAGAACGGGCAGTATCAGGAGCTGCATATAGGCAGGCAGTATGCAACAGCAGCAGCTTGGTGCTGCAACAGTAATAGCAGTATCAACAACAACAACTAGGGATGCAGCAACATCAACTATAGCAGCAGTGTGCAACAGCAATAGCAGTAGCAGTCTATCAGAAACTAGATGTATTAGTAGTAGTAGAAAGTGTGATATGCACTGCAGGTTAGCTCGAGTAAAGTGGGGAGGACTGGCTTGGGTTTTCACTAGGGGGAGTAACTGTATCTGGTGCTTGTGCACTAGTGTGCACTAATAGGAGTGAGTGAACTTCAGTCTAGTTACTGATATATGCAGATCAGAGAGAGAGATGATGAGGGGTAGTATGTGGTTGCTCTAATTAGATGTGGTATGTTCAGTTATATAGTGAACTAGAGGATCGGGTTGGGAGTTGAGTCAGGTAGGTATGCAGCAGAATGATTCGATGAGAAGTGGGCACTACACTAAATGCAGTCCAGTTATGGATATGGGCAGTCTGGTCAGAGATGAGAGAGGGTTAAGTGGCCATGTAGGTAAGTGCATGGAGGTTTGGGTAACTTAGTATATGAGTGAGGTTGCCTTATAAGTAAGTGCATAGGAGTTTAGTGATTGTCAGGTATAGGTAGAAGGTTTGGATTTTAGGTGCCATGATACTCTAGTATCATGAGTAAAAAATTGGGGTATTGATATTGGGATAAGGTAATGATCTATAGCTAAGATATAGATGGAGGTATTGTGTGTTAGGTTCGTGGGATACAAGGTATTGATAAGGTATTCATGATACGTAGGTATTTGGGTACATGTTAAGGTATTAGCTGTTTAGTAGGGGCATTAGTGTAGACACTAAAATAATCTTTGATAATAGATAATACTTAGATAATATTTGATAGTAGATAATACTAAGATAATATTTGAAAGTAGATAATACTAGGATAATATAAGTTTTATATAGATACCTTAGCAATATTATCTAGTATAGCTAATACCTTGAGGTAATAACCTAGTATTACCTAGAATAAGCTAGTACAAACTTGTAATCAACCTAGAAACTAGGTATGGACCTAAAATCAAGGTATTGACCTAGTTTGACTGGTATGACATAAAAATAGCTTAAAAATTATATCCCGACTCATTTTAGCATGTTTATCATTCCTATAGACCCAAATGGCATGGTATTTCATATATCGGTCTTCGAGGCACCGTTTCAGACACCGTAGTTGTTCAACACCAGATTTTAGACGAGTATATTCTCTGATAGTTTACTTATTTGATAGTCTCTATGTTTCATGTATTTAGTATTGAGGTATTTGATTCCTGACACGATGGTTACACGGATTGGTATAGGTGGATCTTGGTCATTTGATATTATTGTCATGGTTACTCAATGATCACTGTGTCATATTTTATGATTACTCAGTGATTACCACGATATCTTAGTGATTATATAGACCGTGTTCATAGTACATGATATAATAGACCGTGCAGTGTGATATATGTGTTATCACGTGTCGTGATTTAGATCCGTTTACTAGTCGGGGGTTGGGAAAGTATTAGTGGATATATGATCATACCTGATAGCCCATGATAGTTAGCAGATCATGTCACTCATGCGTGATCATGCTAGCTCACCTTTTATATATAGCCTGTGTTAGGCCCAAGCCGATGATAACATTATCTTACTAATATTTTAAGGCACGTATATATATATATTATTTCCTCTTTTCTAGTTCATTATATTATTGTTCCTCACCATATTGTTCTCAGTTCTTGCCATTATTTATCGTGATGATCTTTCTCGTAATATTTGTTAGTTCAGTTATTTTCATTATTTATGTTCATTGCTATTACTGTTTTATAGTTACTCTCAATTTGGAACTGCTATTTGGGTTATACTTTGCTCCAATCCTGACTGAATATATTTTTTAGATAATTCATTAAAGGACTGGTATCCTACGCACTATGGGCCACATGATGGTGAGCCAGTTGAGTTATCATCCGTAGATCCTGTTGAGTTAACACTAATAGTTGATGATGCATAGTTAGTTTATTCAGGAGATTGTATATGTCAGTTAGACTTTGGCTTTGTATTATTTTTTGAGATCTTGTGTTGAGATTAGACTTGGACTTGAGAAATATTTGTGACTCTTTTCTTTCCTTCTATTCCATATCGTGCCTTATCATCCTCTAGTTTGTTATTGTGATTTGAGTATTATTTACCATTACCATATTATCATATTGTCTTCCATTTTGAGTTTAAATAGCATAACAGGTACCTTATATATATTGTGTGAGATATTTAGATAGTATTGTTGACCTAGACAATGTTCTACCACCGATGCTGTGACGTATTTAGACGTACCCACGTACTCATGCCCTTACACCGAGTGCGGGTCGTGATAGGACGTAACAAGATACATAATATGCAAGCCAAGTATATCAAAAATATAACATCTAAAATAGACACGTGATAAGGAAGGAAAACAACTAAGGCATAAACTATACAACAGTCATATATGAAAAAGAACACATGAACTATAAAATACAATGGGATACAAATACCGTAGATCGCAAGCAAACCAAGACTAAGAGAACACACCCGACCTTAGAGGCCTCAAGGTGACCAAATAACCCAAACTTAGAGGCCGTAGAGACACAAAATAGGTAACCCGACTTTAGAGGCCGCTGGGTTACGAATAACAAAAATAGTGAAAGAAAATAGTTCATGTGATTATAACCATTATCACACTTCTAACACTCATGTAGGTACATACAATATATTGCTATCAGAGCTAATACATGATCTATGACAAGTTTTTTTCTAATCAAGTAATAACAAGAATAAAATTTAAGGCTAGCATCATGTGAATATATGAAAACAAACATAGATCATAAAATAAGTAAATCAAATTAAATATGCTATATAAAATTAAAAACTTGGTAAGGTATACTTACCTGCTAATTGATTAAGTTCGCGATGAGTCCTCAAATACCCAAACCTAACCAAGAACACACATATATATACAAACAAAAATTAATATTCTCTTATATATTTATAATTTTTATTCATATATATATATATATATATATATATATATATATGTGAGGACGGGCTGGCAGCGCTCCTACGGAGCTCCCTCTCTTGAAACCCTAATCGCTTCTTCTCCGCAAGCTTCGGCTTGGCCTCTGGCCTGGCCGACGCCCCCTCCGGTCTGGTGGATCCAGTTGGACCCCAGACCTTCTCTCGTTTGTTTCCTTTTAATTTAGGATTTCATGGCTAGATCCTTCGCGGATATGGTGGCGGCCCCCAGCGTCCCTGGTGGGTCGATCGCCATTCGGGCCCCCTCGTTCTCGAGAGGTGTTCCTGTCATCTCATTTTTTGAGGAGGATGAAGAGATCCTCATGCAGCCATTTTGGTTTGCCTTGATTGGAAAGTTCTCCCACTCTAGGCCATCCATCGATGACATTTGTAAAGCCTTTACCGATTGCAAGTTTGCAGGACAGATCAAGATAGGCGTTATCGATGCCAAACATATCCTTATTCGACCCTCCCTAGGGGAAGACTTTCTCTGACTTTGTGCAAGGGATGTTTGGTACCTTGTTCGAGCTCCTATGAGGGTTTTCTGGTAGATGAAGGACTTCTCCCCTTCCCAGGAGTCTCCTCTGGCTCCTATTTGGATCTCATTTCCAGGTCTCCCGCACCAACTTTTTAAAAATAATGCCCTATTCTCGGTTGCCATGGGTATTGGTACCCTACTTAAGCTTGATAAAGCCACAAAAGATATAACGAGACCCAGCACATCCAGAGTCTTCGTTGAGGTTGACTCTAGTAAAAATTGACCTCAGGTAGTGCGAATCAACCTTCCTGCAGGCCGCATCATCTCACAGAGAGTGGAATATGAATCCTCCCTATATTTTTGTTCTTACTACAAACATCAAGGCCACGTACGAGATATATGCAAAGTTTTAATACGGGGTAAGGGGAAAGACCTGAGTAAAGATAGCAGCAAGAAATCACGAGGAGCGAGACCATCGATCATTAATATGCAAGATAAGTCTAAAGAAAAGCAAATAGGGAAAGAAATAGAGGGAACTATGGATGAAGGGACCCTTACCCACCCAGTAAGTAATGAAAAGACCCAAACTGGGGAGGAAAGGGGGAAGGACCCCACACTCAGGAATGCAACTCATCCTTCCAATCCTCCATCTGATAAGGAGGATGGATCTAATTTAGAACCTCCATCTCAGGACCGATATGTGGTAATGATTGACCAATCCTTAGTTGACATAGGTGGGCAAAATGTTTCGGAGAAGGAACAAAGGATCCCAGGTCGGGTAATGAGGGAGAGGGGACTGACGACAATCTCAAGTGTTAAGAGCGACATAATGGGGAGGACGTCCTATCAGTATAGGAGGAGATAACTCCCTCTTCTCCAAACCCGATGGGTCTGAGGGTGCTTGAATAGGTTGGAGAGGGGATTAATGCCCAAACTTTAACAACAAGACCTGACCAAGAAGAAGAAGAAATCCTCAGGGGTCCTTCGTGGGCAGACCAAGTAGAACTAGCCAAAAATGAAGCCACTGCGGAGGAGCCCCCGTCTCCTCTACCAATCCTAAGGCCAGATAAGCCCCTAGACCCTCCCGCCCAAGGCAGAAAGAAGAGTAAGAAGATATATGCTCAAAGAATTACTAGAAGGATCGCAAAGCTTGCCTCAACTTCCTCCTCTACCTCCATTAATGTTTAAAGCCCTTATTTGGAATATCAGGGGAGCCACCCAGGCGATGACTACTAAGAGAATCCAATCCCTTTGTAGGTCAAACAAGGTAATTTTGCTAGCAATCATTGAGCCCAAATTCTCTGTAGATCAGCTATACTCTTATAAACTCAAGTTTGGATTTCAATCATGATTCACTAACAATAAGGGAGACATATGGATCATGTTTCGGCATGATAGTACTGCTATCTTGGTTGATTCTTGTGAACAGGCCCTTACAGTATCATTCTCCAACATTGTGCTCCCCGAGGAAGTTTTGATCACTATTGTACATGGGCACGATAAAAAAGAAGGGCTTAGAGAATTATGGTCCCACTTACTGGAGCTACAATCCAGGGTGCACAAGTCATGGCTCATTGGGGGTGACTTTAAGGCTATTGCTCGACCTGGAGAGAAATTTGGAGGAGGCCCCCCTAGCATTGTGGCTATGTAGGAGTTCTTGGACTTCCAGATGGCCGTGGGCATGTCAGAGCTTAATTTCACAGGCAGCTACTTTATGTGGATTAAATCATAGTTGGGTAAACACAGACATGGCTCTCGCCTTGATAGAGTGATGATGGATAAAACTTGGATGCAGTGGCCCCTTATCAAAGTGTGAATACCTGAGCAGGACTGAGTCAGATAATGCACCCTTGCTCATCATATTCTAGGAGAATAAATGACCCAGGAAGAAGCAGTTTAAATTCTTAGCCATCTGGCATGAGCATGGAGATTTTTTGGCAGTGGTCGAGGAGGCTTTGCGGTCTGTAGAACACATTCATGGTCTTACAAGGATAGGACTTCGCTTGGCAGCCACTAGGAAGGCGTTATCTGAGTGGATTTATAAGACTTACGGGGAAATCTTTCAAGAAGTGAAGAAGGCCGCAGATGCGGTGTTGGCTGCAGAGGCGGCTTGAGCAGGATATTGTACATCGGCCTCATCTTCATGAGACCAGAGCGCGCCTTAAGCAGCGGCTTCTTGTCACTACCCAATTCTAGAAAATAAGATTATTTTTTTATTTTTATTTGGTAAATTATGTATTTGGATATTTGGGTATTGTATTGCTCTCTTTGGTTCTTTGTTTCTTTGTTTAGATCTTATCTTTTTTTACTCTTCCCCTAGTTATTATGATTGGATTTATATATATTGTGATGTTGCCCTCCTTTTAGAGAGGTTATCTTGACAGGTTATTGTGAGATATATATAGTTGTGACCTAGAGCGGACCTAGACAACGTTCTACCGCCGATTCTGCGGCGTAGGCTGGACGTACCCACGACTCATGCCCGATTTTTCGGGTATGGGTTGTGACACATTTTTGGTGTTGGCCCATGCAGGTCTAGTTTCTAGGTCTACCAGCGATAGGATATAGGATATAGGCTGAGAGAGAGTGTGCTCAATAACAACTAGGACCCTTTATGATTTCTTTTGCTGTCTTTAATTTTTCTGAAATTGGTTTCTTTTGCAATAGTATTGTCCTTTATTGATGATATTGTATCTTACACCGTATTGACTTCTTTTGATCTGTATTCAGGATGCCTCCGAAGATACGGTCTCATCGCACCGTTCCAGCAGCTGCCACCGAGAGGTCTGCTACCTCTCGTCCTGCTCGACTTCAGGCAGCTGCCACCGCTCTACTCGCTACTCCTGCAGTCAAGGGAGCATATGTTTCTCTCGGAGATCCTCTTCCACCTATCGATTCGAGAGCTACCCCAGTTGTTTCGGTGGTACCTCCTCCACCACCTCCTGTACCGGTAGATGCCGTATAGTTGTTTACGTTCTTCAGGGAGATGATGGATGCGCAGCACCGCCAGGTGGACGTGATGAGATTGGGCATTGAGAATGCCCATCAGGTGGCCATGACGGCCGTAGATAGGGTGGCTCAGATCTAGCCACAGGCAGAGCAGGCACAACATCCGAGGCCGGGCAGCATCATTGACTTCCAGAGGATGCGGCCCAAGGAGTTTCGGGGTACAGAGGGGATCCTGTACGCGGATGACTGGATCAAGCATATTGAGGGCATCTTCAGGCTGGAACTGATCCCAGCCAGCATGTAGATTGAGGCAACGGGCAACCAGATGTTCGATCTTACGCTTACTTGGTACCGCACTGACACGAGGATAGGGGTACCGAGACTGACTTGGGAGGCTTTCAAGAAGCTTTTCAAGAAAAATTTCTTCCCGGATGTGGCTCTCAGTGCTTTGGAGAGCTAGTTTGAGGCGCTCGTCCAGGGGAGCATGCTGGTAGATGAGTATGCAGCAGAGTTCTGCCGTCTGGATAAATTTATAGAGGGTTTGAGCGAGACAGCGAAGGTGCGAAAGTTCTGCAAGGGTTTGGTCATGGCGGTCAAGTCCTTGACTAGGAGTGACCGCGAGGTGACCTTTGAGCAGATTGTGAGTGATGTTCAGAGGGATAAGGATGACTTGGAGCTGAAGACCAAGAGAAGTAGAGATGCTTTTGGAGTAGGCAGCAGTACGGGCCCAGCCAAGAGGCCGTTCCAGCAGACTCAGCAGCACCAGGGCTAGGGTCTTACGCCTTTCCGGTAGGCGCCCCAATAGCAGAGGCAGGGACAACAGCAGGGTCCGAGGTAGCCTATCACTTGCACTTTCTATAGAAAGCCAGGGCACGGATGGGACATTTGCAGGAAAAGACTGGGCAGATATTTGTTATGTGGTGCAGCAGATCACCAGTTGAAGGATTGCCCTTCAGCACTTGCTCGTACAGCTCAGGGCGGAGGAGCCGCTCAGAGGGGACCAGCCAGAGCACCTACAGTACAACAGAGAGGACAGCCTTTGCAGACTCAGCAGCAGAGGTTTGCCCAGCACCAACAATAGCACCGAGGAGGACAGCAAGGGCGAGCTTTTGCCCTGACCGTAGACGAGGCCGAGCCCGTTGGTGACATGATCTCAGGTTCTGTTCTTCTTGATTCCATTCCAGCACTTGCTTTATTTGATTTCGGTGCTTCCCATAGTTTTGTGTCTGTATTTTTTGCTGTTAGACACCATCTTATTGCTGAACCTTTAGCTAGACTCTACAAGATCACGACCGGGGGTGGTATCATCCTAGTCAGTGATGTCTACAGAGACCGAAGAGTTACCTTGGGAGGTCGGGAGTTGAGTGTGTGCCTACTCGTAATGCCACTTCCGAGCTACGATATTGTACTCGGGATGGATTGGTTGAGTATGCACTATGCTAGTATAGATTGTCGTGGAGGCAGAGTGTTATTTAGTCCACCGGGAGAGCCAGAGTTTGAGCTTGCCAGAGGAGCAGCGGAGCAGAGCGAGGGAGTCTTCTACGGAGCCCTGGTGGTAGAGCAAAGGTTGCCACATCTACTGATAGCGGAGTTCATGGATGTCTTTCCGGAGGAGTTGCCAGGGTTATCTTCGGACAGAGATGTGGAGTTCTTTATAGACTTGGTGCCAGACGCAGAGCCGATATCCCAGTACGTCTATAGAGTCAGCAATAATGAGCTGATAGAGTTAAAGAAGCAGGTGGATGAGCTTCAGGACAAGGAATTTATCAGATCTAGTTTTTCTCTGTGGGGTGCTCCGGTACTTTTTGTGCCGAAGAAGGATGGGTCGATACGGATGTGTATCGACTACAGGGCTCTGAACAACCTTACAATCAAGAACAAGTATCCGCTGCCGCGTATTGATGATCTCTTTGACCAGTTGAGCGGAGCGAGGGTGTTTTCCAGGATTAATCTGAGGATATGCTACACCAGGTAAAGTTCAGGAGGGAGGGTATTCCGAAGACAACTTTTTGGACCAGGTATGGATAGTATGAGTTCATGGTGATGCCATTTGGGTTGACTAATGCCCCGACAGTGTTCATGAATCTGATGAACAAGGTGTTCCATCAACATCTGGACAGGTTTGTGGTGGTGTTTATAGATGACATCTTGGTGTATTCAAAGACCCGAAAGAAGCATGAGGAGCATCTGAGGATAGTGCTGGAGACTTTCAGGAAGGAGAAGCTTTATGGAAAGCTTTCGAAGTGTGAGTTCTTCCTTGACAAGGTTGAATTCCTTGGTCATGTGGTGACAGGAGAGGGGATCTCGGTGGATCCGAGGAAGATTATGGTAGTTGAGGCATGGAGTGCTCCGAGTTCAGTAGCAGAGGTCAGGAGTTTTCTGGGGCTGGCAGGTTACTACAGGAGATTTATTTAGGATTTTTCTCATATTGCAGAGCCATTGTCTAGGCTGACCCGGAAGGACATAGAGTTTGTTTGGTCAGTGGAGTGCCAGGTTGCCTTTGATGAGCTGAAGATGAGGTTGACGACAGCTCCAGTGTTGACGTTGCCATCAGGATCTAGAGGATTCACTATCTATAGTGATGCATCGGGAAAAGGACTGGGTTGTGTGTTGCAACAGAATGGGAGGGTGATTGCCTATGCTTCCAAGCAATTACGTTCTCATGAGAAGAACTATCCTACCCACGATTTAGAGTTGGCAACGGTTATTTTTGTTCTGAAGTTGTGAAAACACTATTTATACGGAGAGCGTGTAGAGATCTTCGCTGACCACAAGAGCTTGAAGTATGTGTTTACCCAAAAAGAGCTGAACATGAGGCAGAGGAGATGGTTGGAGTTGATGAAAGACTTTGACATATTGTTGTAGTACCATCCAGGAAAGGCGAACGTAGTTGCAGATGCGCTGAGCAGGTATTCGGTAGCTAT